>CAUYSK010052512.1:0-22903 GCA_963575035.1 Avahi laniger
TTGGGACCAGCATGCTTCTCCTTGGCATGGTCAGGGATTGATCTTCTTGGTCTCAGGAGGTGAGGGAGTTCATGTGAGCAGATCTGGGGGGAGAATGCAGTGTGAGTCCCAGCTGTGGCATGCTCATGGGGTATCCCTTCCCCCTCAGGAGGGATACACTCTCAGCTCAGGCCAGGATCTTGGGCTGGGAACCTCCCAGCCCACAGCACAGTTGTGGGGCAGCTCAGTTGGCTTGGGCTCCTGCCTGCCAGCAGATGCTGGGAGGAGACTATAGAGCAGAGGAGGGAGGACAAGAGTGAGGCCTGCTACAGACTACCAGTCTGTGAATATCAGACAGACCTGCCTCCACAAGCAGAATTTCTGGTTGGGTGGGTCACTTCAGCCTGGGAGCCTCCCTGGTGGCTCTGCAGAGGAGCTGGGAGAAGACCTTTGAGCCCTGCCAAAACAGATATCTTGCCAGCTTTCGTGGAGCCCAAGAGCAGGCTCAGGCAACCCAGCCCTGGATTCAGCAAAATAGTTCATAGGAGGAAAATTCATTGCTATAAATTCCTACATCCAAAAGACAGAAGGATCACAAATCAACAATTTAATGAATTGTCTCAAGGAATTGGAAAGGGAAGAACAAACCAGTCCTAAACCCAGCAGAAGAAAAGAAATACCTAAGGTCAGAGAGGAACTAAATGAAATTGATAATAAAAAAATTATACAGAAGAGTAATAAAACAAAAAGTTGGTTCTTTGAAAAGGTGCCATTGTTAATGGAGGTTGTTCTGAACCTTTTCTTGGGACAAGGACACCAGGTGGGCCAGTCTTTGTCACCAGTGGTGGCAGTGGTGGGCTTAGTGTGCCTCTCCTTGGGTGCCTCAGTGGCATATGCTGATACCAGCATTAGTGGATCCAAGCAGGCTGATTCTTGGGCCTCCCATGGCTTGCTTGGGTGCCAGAAGTGGAAGCAGTGGACTGGGAAACTTGGTGGGTCCTCGGGCCCCTTGGCAGCATACGTGAAGGATGGTAGTACTGGTGGTGGGCCAGCCCTCGGGCTTCTAAGCAGCATGCGCTGATGTTAGCGGTGGTTGCAACAGGCTGGGCAGGCCAGTCTGTGGGCCTCCAGGTAACGTGTCCAGGTGGGTGCTGGCAGTGGTAGTGGGGGCAGACTGAGTGGGTCCATCTTCAGACACCCAGGAGGAATGCACAGATGCCAGTGATGGTGGATGAGACAGGGCAATCTCCAGGCTTCTGAACAGTATGCTTGGACACTGATGGCAAGTCTGCTGTTAGGCCCCCTGGTGGTGCACACGTACACCCAAGGTGACCAAGAGGGCTGGGTAATCAAGCACTGGAGGGGGGAGCAGTGCCAGGATGGGGAGGTCTGTCCTCAGGCCCCCGGGTGGTGTGCACAGGCACAGGCTGTGGATGGCAGGAGAGGACTATCTCACGCTTCCAACGAATGTGCTTGGGTGGTGGCAGCAACAGCAGCAGTGGGTAGGGAGAGCTCATCCTCAGGGAGCATGCAAGTGCACTGCACTGACAGGGTTGCTGTCAGTGGCAGCAGTTCCCAGCAACCAACTCTGAGGCTCTGGTTCCCTTTGTCCTGGGGATTGCCTCTCTGATGCACTGTACCTCCCGCTTCCAGGATACTGTGTGGGCTAGAGTTCTGGGGTACCTGCCACACTACTGAATCCAACCAGCATCACACCTCTGGATCCCTCTGGGTGGATGCAGTGGACACATCAGTGAGGCTGTAGGGATGCAAGGGCTCTTGGGCCCCAGGGCAGGATGCAGTCTGGTAGGGGCTGGGCTCTCAAAATGGTTCCATACTACAGTTTCCCGTGTCTCAGCAGGTGTGTGGGACCCAGTGTGAGCTCCCTCTCTGGAGCAATGCCATCACTCAGACTCCAGACAGCTCCCTACACTAGTCTCAGGGCCTGATAGGGTTGAGCAGCTCTCCTGTGGCTGGGATTGCAGGAATCCCTGGTGGGATCCCACCTGATTTTGGGTGCGCCAGCCGCCTCACTTTTGTCTCATCACTTCTTTGTCATTTTATTACATTTTACTACTACCTGTGCTCTTGAGGTTATTTAGTATATCATATCTCTGTGGTGGATATAATATAAAATGACATGCTGAGCATCTCTTCTCAACTCCACGTTTAGTGACATCAACCTGGCAGCTTGAAATCAGCCACAGAGGCAGTATTTATATCACGGAAATGAGCAAGCACTTCAAATCGAGGTTTTTAGGTGTTCTGTTTACTTTTTGTTTTCCTAGAGAGCTGGATGTTTAACACTTGCCAGCATACTGCTGGGTATACTGCATAGGCCAAGCCACAGCTATCGAATGTACTCCCACCTATTTGGGAATGCCAGATAAAACACAGGATGCCTAATTAAATTTGAATTTTAGAAAAACAATAATTTTTTTAGTATAACTACACCCTATGTAGTATTTGGGTATATTTTTAGTGTAAGTATGTCCCAAATACTGCATGGAACACACTTATATTTTTAAAAAATTATTCATTGTGTTTGAAATTCAAATTTCACTGGGCATGTTATATTTTTATTTGTTAAATCTAAAATTCCTACACCTATTGTCTCTTTCTAAGGCGCTATGTCTGTGGGGTTACCATACTTTGCTCTTCGGGACCCATCATCATAAATACAGCTTACTGAGCCACAGAGGGTGCCTGGTTAGTAAGTAGCTTAGGAGTTGGCTTAATGAGAGAGCTTTGTCCAACAGGGATACAGAGTAAGAAAGTACACTAATTAGATACCGTCTTCTTCACATGTGAAACCAAGATTCAAAGGAGTGTCAGTTAGCTGGCAGTGGGAATAAACAGATAAAAAATACACCGTAAGAATGCAAGCAACAGAGGCCTTGAGTAATGAGCAGCTATCCTGTCCTAACCAGTGCAAGGTGAGGAAGTTCACTAGCAGCCTCAAAGGCTGGCAGAAGCAGAGACAGAGAGAAGATGAGTTACCTTAAAGCTGAAGAACATTAAAGTCACCTGGGGGCTGACATGGTGGCTCACACTGGTAATCCCAGCACTCTGGGAGGGTGAGACAGGAGGATTGCTTGAGCTCAGGAGTTGGAGACCAGCCTGAGCAAGAGCAAGAGCAAAAGCAAGATCCCCTCTCTACTAAAAACAGAAAAATTAGCCAGGCATGGTGGCGTGTGCCTGTTGTCCCAGCTACTTGGGAGGCTGAGGCAGGAGGATCGCTTGAGCCCAGGAGTTTGAGGTTGCTGTGAGCTAGGCTGATGCCACTGCACTCTACCAAGGGCAACAGAGTGAGACTCTGTGTCAAAAGAAAAAAGGAAATTGAACCTCCCTACATCACTCCCCCCACTTCATATCAAAAAAATAAAAAATAGAAAAATAAAATCACATGGAGAGCTTTCAAAAATATCAATGCTCAGGCCATATGACAAATAATTATTTCAGGACCACTGGCAGTGGGACCCAGGTTGCAGGTTGATTTTTTTATTTGTTTTCAAGCTCCTGAGCTGGTTCCACTGTGCAGCCAAGTTTACATTTCATCTGCTGGGGGCAAGGTATGACTAGGTCATTTATTGGACTCTGAATTCAGATTACCATTATGCTCTAAATCTATATTCTAGTCACCTTGAAACCTGGCTGAACTGCAGTACCTCGTTTTCCAGTGTGGTCTTGCTTTGTACACACATCTGCCTTTTAAAAATGTCAGAAATTTTTCTCTCCTGGCTGAGGTGGGAGAATTGCTTAAGCCCAGGAGTTCAAGACTAGCCTGGACAACATAGTAAGACTCTCAATTTAAAAAAAGAAGAAAGACAGAAAGAAAGAAAGAAAGAAAGAAAGGAGAAAAGAAAGAGAAAAAAGAAAAAATGTCTATCCATAGCCTCACAGTATCTTAAATTCATATAATATTTTATATGTTTACAATAGGCTTCTATTGACTCGGTTAACTTATCAGTTTCTATCCTTATAACCCAAAGAGCCTATCCGACACAATAAAAAATCTAAAGCTTTAGTTTCTTTGAATTTCCTTTTTTTTTTTTTCATATTTATAATCTCTGTATTAGTGGTTCTCAAGCTGAGGCCCCCCTCCCCACTCCCTCCCACCAGGAGCATCTGCATTACATTACCTGGGGTGCAAATTCTCTGGTCCCACATAGAGAACCACTGAACCAGAAACCCTGGGGGTGGGGCACAGCAATCTTCATTTTTAACAAGCCCTACAGGTGATTCTGATACACTTAGCATTTAGGGACCTCTGCTCTCTCCAAGCACTAATTAAAGGCAGCCACTAATTAAAGGAAGAATGTTATCCAAACCCTTCTCTTGAGTCTGTTTCTTCATTTCCAAATAAGGGGATCAGAAGTGTTTGCTAAGGACACTTCCAAGAGTCGCCTTTTGCTAAATGTGTGAAATTTGATTTGGAAATGTAACATGTGATTTGAGAAAATATATTAGGAGAACTAGTGAAACAGTAATGCCTTTATTGACATTTTCTAAGTGTTCAGACTAAAATACATCCTATATTAACCCCTGTCCATTACTCATAACTGCCAAGATGTGTTTGTCTTGTACTAACTCCTATGCTTGGAACCAACAACTATGGGCTGACTCCCCCACTCTGAAAACAAGACTGAAATGCCAGACACAATTTTCATCACTTTTTTTTTGCAGTTATTCTTTAATGAGTATAGTACTAATATGATGAATCCTTTCTGAAAATGAACCCAAAAACATTTTTCCAAAATTTAGTGACTTTTTCCCCTGAAACTATTTTCTAAGTTTAAAATTAGAAAGAAATTAGAATTAGAATTGTTTTTCTAGATCTGTGAAAAATGATGTTGGTATTTTGATGGGGATTGCATTAAATCTGTAAATCACTTTGAGTAGTATGGACATTTTAACAATGTTTGATTCTGCCAATCCATGAGCATGATATATTTTTCCATTTGTTTATAGCCTCTGCAATTTCCTTCCTCAGTGTTTCATAGTTCTCTTTCTAGAGATCTTTTACCTCCTTAGTTAAATATATTCCTAGGTATTTTATTTTCTTTGTAGCTATTATGAAAAGTATTGGGTCTTTGTTGTTGGTGTATGCTACTGATTTGTGTACATTGATTTTGTAACCTGAGACTTTGCTGAATTTATTTATCAAATCCAGGAATCTCTTGGCAGACTCTTTGGGGTTTTCTAGATATAAGATCATATCATCAACAAAGAGTGATAGTTTGACCTCCTCTTTCCCAATTTGGATACCCTTGATTTCCTTCTCTTGCCTCATTGCTCTGGCTAGGACTTCCAGCATTATGTTGACTAGAAGTGGTGACAGTGGGCATCCTTGTCTTGTTTCGGTTCTCAGTGGAAATGCTTTCAACTTTTCCCCATTCAGTACGATGTTGGCTGTGGGTTTGTCATATATTGCTTTTATGATTCTGAGGTATGTCCCATCTATGCCTCTTTTGTTAAGAGTTCTTATAAAAGGGTGCTGAATTTTGTCAAATGCTTTTTTAGCATCTATTGAGATGATCATATAATCTTTCCTTTTGCTTCTGTTTATGTGGTGAATCACATTTATTGATTTATGTATGTTGAATCATCCTTGCATGCTTTGTATGGAACCAGAAAAGATTTCTAATAGCTAAAGCAACCTTAAGCAAGAGGAACAATCTGGGGGCATCACTGTACCAGACACTAAGCTATAAGGCCAAAGGAACCAAAACAGCGTAGTATTGGCACAAGAACAGAAACACAGATGAATGGAACAGGACTGAGAACCCAGATATAAAATTGTCTTCATATAGCCATCTGATCTTTGACAAAGCAGACAAAAACATACACTGGGGGAAAGGATCCCTATTCAATAAATGGTGCTGGGAAAATTGGATAGCCACATGTAGAAGACTGAAAGAGGATCTGCCACAAAAATCAACTCACAATGGATAACAGACTTAAACATAAGACATGAAACCGTAAGAATTATAGAAGAAAATGTTGGAAAAACTCTTATGGACATTGGCCTAAGCAAAGAATTTATGAAGAAGGCCCCAAAAGCAATCACAGCAGCAACAAAAATAAGCAAATGGGACCTGATAAAATTAAAAAGCTCTACACAGCCAAGGAAACTATCATTAGAGCGAATAGACAACCTACAGAAGGGGAGAACATATTTGCATGCTATATATCTGATAAAGGGCTAATAACTAGAATTTATATAGAACTCAGGAAAATCAGCAAGAAAAAAAATCAAACAACCCCATTACAGAGTGAACAAAGGACATGAACAGAAACTTTTCAAAAGAAGAAAAACTAATGGCCAAGAAACACATGAAAAAAATGCTCAACATCTCTAATCATCAGGGAAATGCAAATCAAAACTATAATGAGATATCACTTAACTCCACTGAGAATGGCTTTTATCAAAAAATCACAAAACAATAAATGTTCGCATGGATGTGGAGAGACAGGAACACTCATACACTGCTGGTGGACTACAAACTAGTACAACCACTATGGAAAGTAGTATGGAGATATCTCAAGGAACTAAAAGTAGAACTACCATTAAATCCAACAAGCCCACTACTGGGTATCTACCCAAAGGGAAAAAAGACATCTGCACTTGAATGTTTATAGCAGCACAATTCATAATTGCAAAGATGTAGAAACAACCTAAGTGCCCACCAATACATGAGTGGATTAACAAAATGTGGTATATATATACCATGGAATATTACTCAGCCATAAAAAAATGATGAACTACCTAGTTTATTATTCTGGATGAAGCTGGAGCCCATTCTTCTAAGTGAAGTATCACAAGAATGGAAAAACAAACACCACATGTACTCACCATTAAACTGGTTCTAATTGATCAACACTAATGTGCACATATGGGAAGTAACATTCGTAGTGTGTCAGGCAGGTGTGGGGAGAGATGGGGACGGATAAATCCTCTCCTAACAGATGCAGTGTGCGCTGTCTGGGTTATGGGCATACCTGTCAGGCAGTGCAAAGGGAATTTATGTAACCAAAGTATTTGTACCCTCATAATATTTTGGAAATTTTTTAAAAAATGGTCCTCTTAACCAGATAATGTCTCTTCTCTGTCAAAGCCAGGGACAAAATGGCCCTCTCCTTTGTTGATTTTCTGATTTCTTCCATATCATCAAGACTCTCCCATAAAGTGAGTTGTTTTCTTTGAAAGATTAGGGAAGTTTTCAAAGGGATTTATACCATGGGAAAAGGGCAAAAGTGTTTTCCAACTAGGACTTTGCCAGAGTTCTACAGGGATACCATCAAAGACTGGAAGGCCCTTCACAGAGAGGGGTCTTCTCCTGTATGTCTCCATTCCAAAGATCTTAGTGCATGGTCTTTCCAGGTCAATCTCAACCATCTCTCAGGCTGCCAGCCCCTACTACTATGAGCAGTGATAAATCCTAGATCCATTCTCATCCCCACCATGCATTTTTTCCAAGACTGAGTCATTTACTTTGGAGGAGTCCCAGGGACTGGGCAAGGCCGTCAGTGGTGCTGTGCTCAGCTCACACTGCAGGAACCAGGCAAGGATCACTGCTGCTCTAGATATTGAGGTCTGCTGTGGGATTGTGTTCTAATTTGCTTCTCAGTATTCTCTCCAGTATGACCTGTTAGCATGGCTGTTCTTTAGAATCTATTATAATAAGTACATGCATATTTTTCACAGACAGCCATTACTTTTCAGAGAAGAGATTAAAAGAGAAAATATTTCCTTACTGTTATGGGTTAAATTATGTCTCCCCCAAAATTCATATGCTGAAGTCCTAACCCCCAGTACTTCTAAATTTCCTATTTGGAAATAGGGTCATTGCAGACATAATTAGATAAGATGAGGTCATACTGGAGTAGGTTGGGCTCCTAATCCAATATGACTGGTATCCTTACAAAGGAATGCCATGAGAGGACACAGACACACACACAGGGAATGTGTCATCTGAACAGGCAGGTAGAAATCTGGATAATGCCTCTACAAACCAAGGAACACTAAAGATTTCCAGTGAACCCTAGAAGCGAGCAGACAGGCATGGAACAGATTCTCTTACAGAGCCCTGTGAAGGAACCAACTCTGCAGACACCTTGATCTCAAGCTTCTAGTCTCCAGACCTGTGAGACAATACATTTCTATTGTTTAAGCCATTCAGTGTGTGGTAGTTTGTAATGGCAGCCCTAGCAAACTAGTACACTGTTTTTCTCCTATGAAGTTACGAACTCCATTACTATGTTGGTTTTTTTTCCCACCACAGCACTGGGGCCCACCAGGATAATATGAGCCAAAATGCCCTTCAACGATATGTCTGTTACCTTTGTCACCTAAAATAGGCTCTGGACTGACTATTGTTGCAAGGATTCCATTGAATTTTTGGTTCTATGAAGTCTTCTTTTGGGAAGGACATGGAGTGAAGAGTGGCGTAGGATCTGGCCAGCACTTCCTACAATTCTAGATGATGTGCGCACTTGAGACTGTTTCGTTTCTTTCTAAAAAGCCAGTGGCCAGGAAAGACGTGTAAAAGAGATCAATGGAAATTATTAACTCTGTAGCCAACACTCCCACCTACCTTTGAGCCTGTTGATGGGGCTGAAATTGGTCAGTGGAATTGAGATCTCTTGATGAGAAGCTAATCCCAGCAAAAGCTTCCTCCAGGGGGAGCCACTGGCATGCAGGACGCCGTGTGTGCCAGAAGGTGCTGCTCCATCACAGCCGTTCCTTGAAGGAGATGAACTGCTCCTCACTAAATCCATTTCTTTTAGGTCTACAAGCAAGTAGTTACCAGGCTGTGGCCAAGGTGCATATTTTCTTCATGCCATTATCCAGAGAAGATTTGATCAGGCTTTTAAATTGCTTGTAACGTTTTGAGGTAATTTTAAAATTAATTTTACAGTCAGATATTTTAAGATTCTCAATAAATTAAGCATATCTGCTAGTGTTAGAGTAGGGGACTAAAAAACAGGGCTGAGGCCTGATGCAGGAGCTTGAAGATCAGCTGCAGGTATTAAAATAAACAACATTTATGCAGAAGCTAACTTAGAGAAGCTGACAACTTCAGGCAAGAACCAGCTTCAACCGGCTTGTCAGCTGTCTCTGGCACCTTACATGAACTTTTCCTAATTATTATATAATTTGCATTGTGGTTTTAAAATTTCTCCACCCTTGAAATCATCATGACAATTCCAAGACAATCACATAAAGTACGAAAATGGGAGTGAATGAAATTTTAGGAATTACTACCCAAATTCTTAGTAAAAGCCAACCCCTTGGCCTTGAATATTCCTCCCGTCAATTAGTAAGACTACAAAAGATCTAAGGCCACTTCCTCTCAGTGCAGCTACTCTCTTTCTAACCTACCCTCTCTCCTCCCTGAGAGTGTACGTTCATTTTCAATAAAAAAGCTGTTGCTTGCTTGGCTGACATGATTCATCCTGAAATTCTTTTTCCAAAGAACACTGAGAACTTGTAAAAACTTCCACTCAGAGGCTGGTAACACTAGGAGTTTTCCAAAAGATGGGGGACAATGTATGTTTTGCTTTCTTTCAGGATAAAGTCACTACAGGGAATCTAGTCTTAAAGAATAAATCTGTCAAAATGCTCTGAAACTTAAAGCCAACACTTGGCATTAAAAGGACTGTTTCAGAGGCAAGGGCCATGTGGACTGACCACCCTTGCCTGGTGGTCTGATGCGGTGAAAGCAAAAGTACACAGAGGTGGACAGGCAACAGGCTCTAGAGATACATTTGACTACTATTAACATGTAGGTAGGTGGCACATTTTTCCTCAGATTGTTTTCTTCCACTGAGGGGAAAATGGTCAAAATGAACGGCCTTCATGAACTATATAGAGATTATACACACAGAAAGAAAAACACACCCCTTTAACCCAGCCCCTCTAGGGTGTGTTCTGGACAGAGAGAAAATAATTCTTTGAACTGCTCATCTTCTGCTTATAGAGACTAGTGTCTAAGAATTTTATTTTGTTCAAAGTAAAGGCAAACTGACAATCAGTGCTTCTGTCTGAACTTTATATAGCTAAAGAGTAGCCATCATTTATTCTCTGCATTATTAGAAAGACACTATAATAGGTCTGATTTTTTTAAAAAATATATATTAAAACATTAATAGCTTCCTGGGCAAGGTCTGAAAACAAAGAATGAACAAAGAGGAAGGGATTTTGGTCTGCACTGTGAAGTACTTTCTCTGTCGAGGGATGGGAAATCTGCTGGTGAGGCTGCACTTGGAGAAATGGTTCTCATCCTTCATGTGGATGTAAATTCTACCATCTCTGATTGTTTATCCTCAAGGGTTGTACATATGGAGGCGGGGAAGAGATCTATTAGGAGCTTGCAGGAAGAATGAGGAAGAGGCACAGCCGCATTTCCCACCTGTGACTTCTCAAAGGAAACCCAAAGACTAAGAGTGTCAAGGTCCACCTGGGGCCAATCTGATAAGCCTCCTCTCCTCACTCTATGTTAAGCTTTGGGAAATGTTTTATGGCAAGTTATTGTCTTAAGATGCCCATTAGAGAAGGAATGGGAAAGAGAACTTTAGCTCTGTTGAAGAACAGAGTGTGATTTCTACTGTGACACTTTTTTCTAAAGAGAGTGGACACCAACACTAGGAAATGGATTGTGTCCAGGGAAGGGCTTAATTATTTTTTTAAAAAAATCCATATTTGGGGGACAGTTATAATTAACACATAATTAAAGGCTTTTCCCTTACATTGAAATTTCCTTTAATTACTCACGGCTCTTCAGTAAAGTTGGTTACATGAGCAGTCTTCTGTTGGCGATATTACTGTTGCTCCTGAAATTCAGAACACCTGAGAAATAAAGCACTATAAAAGGACAAGTGAAGATCAAATATCAGCTCTACTACTAAAAAACCAACCGGGAAAATGGGATTGCCCAGAAGAGCCTGATCAAACCACAGGAATCATGAGAAATAACAACTTATTGTTGTAGTAAGCCACTAAGCGTGCAGTACTTTGTTATGACAGGAGGAGGGAAGAAGGAGGTGAGGAGCCACCTGTTGAGCTGTATGAGCTTATTATGAAGAGAAATGGGTTTGGGGTAGACCCTGCTCTAAATATTTTTGAAATATTCTCGTAGGCAGGCAGGACAATGTAAAGACATTCTGGTGGTATTGTTAGCTCAGGCTGGCCCTTGGTCCAGTGAATGGTGAAGATCATGGGAATTTCCATTCTCCCTGTTATCATTCCTGGCAGGCCAGGTGACCACTGTCCCTTTTATAAATGAGGTCTCCCTGTTCTTCTATGGTCGTTCACTTTTAAGCATCCTTATCATGTATGGTCACAAATAAGCAATCCAGAACTTCACGTTCTGGGTCAAGCTCTATTGCTTTCAACAGTCAGATGTACCTTGCCAGGAATTTAGATTCTCATTGGTTTAGTACGTACATAGTGAGGCTGATGGTGTGTTTACACTGGCGTAAATGAATACCAATTCTAGTAATAATTCTAATACTTTAGAAAATATACCATGTATATCACTATAACTCACCAGTTAAGTATCACCATCCCCACTTCACAGGACACAGAATTTAAGGAAAGGATCCCACATTTTCCACAATTCTACACTATTTTTCATTTAGTAGCTCATTTATATGCTCTTTTAAATGTCAATTCTATAACTTAGATAGAAATCTGGTTTCTGAAAATCAAGTTTGGGGTTGAAATATTTCAGGGAAGTTCTTGTTTTAAACAAAATCTGTGACAGTACTGAAAAATGTAGAAGGTTTTGTTAGTGAACCAGAGGCATTTAGGAAATTCTAGAAAATATGAAGCAGAAGGGCTTGAAATGAGGACATGGCTGATTAACATTAAATTACCTGTGATTCTATACAAAGAAGATGCTTAACAGAGCACTAAAACCTCCTAAAGGCTGAATTGCAGGGTCTGAGACCATAATGGGCAGTTAATCCGCAGTCGTTGGTTAAATAATTTCACCAGGCTTCCCTACCAGACACCATGAACTGAATGAAAAGGAGCTCTGCTGCCACAGGTATGAGTCACCCGCCTAGCTGGAAGGGCCACCTCCCCTTCTGCTGCAGACCACGCGCTCAACGGGACACCCACCTGCTCACCTTCCCTGCCCAATCGCCTCTTGCAGGATGAGATACAGGATCACTTTAGGCTTCACCCTGCACCGCGACTCCTCCCACCCACAGAAAACAAACACCTCCGCTCCCAGCTGCTGTTATTTAGTTATCAGTCTAAACTATTGCATAGAAATCATCTAGGGATTTTGTTAAAACGCAGATGCTGATTCAGTAGTTCTGGGATGGGCCCTGAGAGTCTAATAAGCTACCACGTGACTGGACACGCTTTGAGCAGCAAAGGTCTGCAGCAGCATTTTCTAAAATGAGTTCCCTGACACTTTATAATTTAAAAACTACAAGAAACATTTCATAAACTGAAAAAACCATTCTGAAACCCTTCCTCAAAATATACTGTTAAAATTTTGAGGAAGCCTTATGTTAATATTAGCAATTACCCTTGAACACTATCTCTTATTCCTTGGACTTCCCTTTCCATGGCTCTCTTAGAACTAAAAGTTTCTAACTTCTTAAATAAGAAGGTGAATCTAATTACATTTTTTTTTTTTTGCACTCTCAAAACAATGTTTAAACTTTCCTTCCTGATTTGTTATGGAGTTAAATTGGCTCTTCCTGGAGTCCTGGGCATGACAGAACACAAGTTTCATCTTGTGCTTTAATTGCCAAAGAGTTAACAACAGCTGCAGAACTTGTTCATAAATCAATTGCATTTGCTCACCAAGTAAAAATCCAAATAATAACATCCTAGTCTTTCACCCTGGGCACAACTAGAGGCACAAAGCTTATCCTAGAGGATAGGGCACTTTGGAAACTGGTGGACAGTTTTAGAATCTTTCAACTCATGGCACATATGATTAATTAGAAAGGAAGGAAAAAGATGCAGTGAGGCAGGTGAGGACTGTTTCTACTCAGCAACCTCTTTAGATGTAGGGATGGCAAGCCCAGACGGAGAGGGGCTCATTTAAATTCCTGACTGTCCTCAGTGCTCTCTGTTGAAGCTTAAGTAGGTGTCGCCTCTGGGTTTAGTTTCCTTGATGGTCAGGGACAGCTGACAAAGCTGTATATTAAGGGTAGGAGCAGAGATTTGGGGGTAGACCAAATTAGACAGGAACTTTGGCTCTCATCTATATGCTTTTTGGCAAGTTACTTTTCTAAGCCTTTACAATGAGGATAAGAGTATCTTCTGCCTAGGACTACCGAGAGGATTATATGTGATGATGTATGTAAGATTCAGTAGTGCAAGGACAGGGAAGCTCCTCTTTGTATTAGTGTTAATACTATCAGGTATTAATGAATGGTAGCTCTTCTTTGTATTAGTATTCATACTATCAAGACCTGCTGGGTGTGTCTCGGCAGCCAGCTAGCCCAGTCTTGGGGTCTCTAATTTACTGCCCTCTTCCCATCTTGTCAAGAAGCTTGGGTGGAGGTGGCCTGGCAAGCGTTGAGTCTGGTGGAGGGCAGGCTGGATGTCAAACCTCAGAGAACAGAGCCACAGTGCAAGACCAGTGCTGTGTTACGTCATGGCAAAAAATGCAAAAATGTAAGTTTTTTTAAAGTTTTATAACTTTTAGCATATGTATACGTGCATGAGACCATCACCATAATCCAGATAATGAACATATTTATCTCCCCAAAGTTTTCTTTTCCTCGTGTCGCTTTGTCATCCCTCCCTCTCACACCTACCTGCCTACTTCCCCTGCCCCTCTCAGACAACCACTGAACTTCTGTCTCTATTGGTTGGCTTGCATTTTCTGGAGTTTTATATAAATGAGATGATAAAGTATTACTTTTTTGGTCTTGCTTCTTTCACTCACCATAATTATTTTAAGATTCACATACGTTGTTTTTGCACATGTCAATAGTTCTGTTGCTCAATTGCATAGTATTCCATTACATTAATACATCACATTGTTTCTCCTCACCTGGCCTTTAAGCCTTTATTTTGTAAGAATCCATTGAGGAATTTCAACATGCTGGGTACACTAGCTTACAGTCTAGGGGGCAGCGATTGTCCTGTGACATAGGACTTGCTCGATCCTTAGACGAATTTGTTAATTAGCGTCGGCACACTAGATTTATAGTGTTTATAGCTACTCCTTAACAAATTCTTTTGTTTTTTCTTAAGGATATAGATATGACATTTAATCTATTAATGATAAAATTTAAACATTAAAAATACATTAACCAGATGTAAAAATCAACGCTTAAATGCACTTACTTCAAGAACTCCAAAAGATCTCTTTAAAAATGTGTGTGCATTTATTTTATTTTTTAACTTGTGACCAAAATAAGCAAAAATTTTCCCTAAAGGATTGGCAGCAGAGAACTAGCAATATCATCAACAGCGTGGTAAATGTCTTCTGCTAATTGCTCTTGAATTACCTTTCTTTTCCAGCATCTCTTATACTGGACACTGGAGAAGGAAAAGGAGAGGTCTGTAAATGCTAAGAGCAAGATACACTACAGCTTTAGGGTCTTCTATTAATGTTACATTACTACTTTAAAAGCAACTCAAATAACAATATTCACATCTGTTCAAGGAAAGTGCAAATTTCTCAATGATATTTTGGAAAGATAAACTTATGAGGGTAAAACTGCCATGTGGAAATGATTCTTAATTATTTTCTTTGTTGAATCACCTGCTTTTATTTAAAATACTCTGATAAATATATTCACATCTTATTTTATAAAGAAAAGATTTACCTGTATTTTCATTTACTCTCCCAATATTAAGTCAGTGTGATAGTAAGGTTTCTAGTGTTGTTTCTTGTCCTGTCCCCTTTTTCATATTAATCAATACATTTTTAAAACAAACATCACTTGTTTATAATAGTTTTAACTTTAAAATGCTTTATTATTGAAAATATAGAGAATACAGAAATATACAAAGAAAAAAATCACATATTGTTTTACCACTCAGTAACAATCATTGTTAATGTTCTGTAGTATATTTTTCCAGGTCTTTTTTCATAAAGTGCTATAGTAGAAGTTGGCAGATGGGCAAACTCGTACATTTCTCTTCCATAGGCATTTAGGTAAGTGCTGCTGGCATCCCCATTCACTCATTTTCAATTTTTCATCTCCTTCCTTCTTATTGCTATCTCTTTTAAAATTGCATTCCTTTCCTCTCATTTTTTCTTACTGTTTTTTCCCTCTGCCTGTAAGTGACATCAACAAGCTTGAAGCCTAATTTAGTCAATGAAATTTGAGGACCAAAGTGTTGATGATCATCATGCTATCAGAAATCACTAATGTTTAGTATATTTGCAAAATCAGGCTCAATAATTAGGTGAAGGTAGAAATAGACTATTTCAAGTAACCAACTGTCTACTCCTAGTTGTTTTTTATTAATGTCATCTACAGAGATTAATGATGCAAATCTCCTGTCTAGCCTTTCTCATTCAAATTTAGAAGCTACCCTTCCTATCATAGAATGAATTTTTTCTCTCCTATAATTTACCAAACTACCAATACTAATCCCTTTGAATTCTGTTCTGTCACTAGACCATGATGGCAGCTCAGGTTAATGTCTATGTGAACATTTTTCCCTGTTTTATTAATATTAGAATAAAACATTTCAAGGCTCTGTTGAAAACTGATTAACTTTAAATGTTCTTGTTAATCATTTAAGGAGAATCGTTAAGTTATGACTGCCCTTTGGAACGTAAATGTTCACTTGAGTTCATACTCTTGTTTCCATAGATGTAGGATTTCTACACTCTTTCAGAAGCATGTTTGGGGAAATGGCCTTACTTCCTTTATTTTTAAGCTTCCTTTTGGAATGAAAATTTGTTCCAACATAGATTCTAAAGGTTCAGCAAAACTTTTCATGAGTGACTGGTTTTAGAAGAATCTTTTGCTGCTTTATAAATTTCTATTAATTAAATAGTAACTCTGATCTCAGCAATATTCAAAATTGGTATTTTACATATTTTATAATATTCAAAATCTATAAAGATTACTTTATCTTTTTTCTTTAAGAGATACAGGCTACTTCTTTCCTATTTTTTGAACATTCTTTCATTTTACTACTCTAAAATTTTTCTCCTGTCCACAAAAGAGGAACCTCATATTGAAATTCCATTCCCCTGTAAATCAAATTACTTATAAATAACGTTTTGAAATTCATCCAGTTTAAATTTTCAATATTTTTATCCTGTATTTTTAAAACTCAAAAATAAGAATGCTGTAAGGAAAAAAAGATTATACTTGATCATCATTTTTTAATTTTAAAAGATTGAGATATAATTCACATATCATAGCATTTACCCTTTTAGTAACACAATTCAATAGTTTTAAAAATATATTCACAAAATTGTGCAAAAATCACTGCTATCTAATTCCAGAATACTTTCATTACTCCAGAAAGAAACCACATATCCACTGGCAGTCATTCACCATTCCACTTTCCCCCCAGCTTTCTGTTTCTATGGATTTGCCTATTTTAGACATTTCATAGAAATGGAATCTTATAATATGTGACCTTCCATGTTTGGCTTCTTTCACTTAGTGTAATGTTTTCAAGGTTCATCCGTGTTGTAGCATATATCAATATTTTGTTCCCTTTTATGGCTGAATAAGACTTCATTGTATGGGTATACCAAAAATCATTTATCCCTTCATCTCTTGGTGGACATTGAGTTGTTTCTACCTGTTGCCTATTGTGATGGTGCTGCAATGGACATTTGTGTGCAAGTATTTGTTTAAGAACCTGTTTAATTCCTTGGGGATATAGACCTAGAAGTGGCCTGTGTGAAAATGCTATGTTTAACATTTTGAAGAATTGCCAAACTGCTTTCCACAGAAGCTGCACCATTTTTCTTCCCACCTGCAATACACAAGGATTCCAATTTCTTCACATGTATAACTTGACCATTTTTTCCCACATTTATTTTACTTTTTTTTTCTTTTTTAAATAACCATCCCCTTGAGTATGAAGGGGTATCTTATTGCGGTTTTAATTTGCATTTCTGTAATGATAAATGATATTGAGCATCTTTCATCTGCTTCTTGGCCATTTGCATGTCTTTTTTAGGAAAATGTCTTTTCAAACGCTTTGTCTATATTTTAATCGGTCTGTTTGTATTTTTGTTGTTGATTTGTAAGAATTTTTTGAATATATTCTGGATACTAGACCCTTATTTGATATATGATTTGAAAAGATTTTTCCTCCATTTTGTAAGTGGTATTTTTACTTTCTTTATAATGCCCTTTGATGCACAGAGGTTTTTAATTTTGATGAAGTCCAATTCATCTCCTTTTTCTTTAGTTGCTTATACTTTTGGTGTCATATAAAATAATCCACTGCTGAATCTAAAAACTTGTAAAAAGAAACCTCAATAAAATTTTCTTTCTTCTTCCTCACATAGCAGCAACTGTTCCAGTAGTACTTTAATGAAACTGTGGCTCTTTGAAAAACCTATATGGATAAAATTGTGCTACCCCCCAATCCCCAATTTATATGTTGAAGCCCTGCCCTCCAGTACCTCAGAATGTGACAGTGTTTGGAGATGGGACCTTTAAAGAGGCAATTAAATTAAAACGAGGCCTTTAGGGCAGGTCCTAATCCAATCTGACTAGTATCCTTATAAAAAGAGGAGGTTAGGATATATAGAGAGAAACCAGGGCTGCACATGCACAGAGAGAAGGCCATGTGAAGACAGTGAGAGGGCCACCATCTGCAAGCCAAAGAGAGAGGTCTCATAAGAGACCAAACCTGCCAACACTTTGGACTTAGACTTCTAACCTCAAGAACTGTGAGAAATAAATTCTGTTGTATAAGCTACTCAGTCTGTGATATTTTTTTATGGCAGTCCTAGAAAATTAAGACACACATAGTGGGATGTATATCCCAATTCACTTGAAGATAAGTATAATATTGGTAATGTCAAAGTGCACATTTATTCTTTTCTGTGCTAATGACATTTTGCATCAGTTTGCTATTTTTTGGATAAAAGATTTGGAAAGTGACCAAAGTTTCCCTTCCATTTCAAAATTTTCCCTCTAGACTTTGGATATTTTTTTAACTTTGACAGCTTCTGACCTGGATGTGAACTGTGTGAGTTGGAACTCAATCGAAATAAGTAATCAATGATTGTTTAAAATATTTTGAGATAAGTAAATAAATTTGACAAATCACCTGCAGCTAATCTGTAGTTCCATATAAATCTTCAGATTGCCTACTGCTTTAGTCCATTTAGTGTTGCTCTAAAGGGATATCCAATGCTGGATAATTCATAAAGAAGTTTATTTGGCTCATGGTTTGGTAGGCTGTACAAGAAGCATGGCACCAGCATTTGCATTTTATGAGGGCCTCAGGCTGCTTCCAATCATGGCAGAAAGGGAAAAGGAGCCAGTGTGTGCAGAGATCACATGGCAAGAGGAGAAGTAAGAGAGAGAGTGAGAGAGGAGGTGCCTGGCTCATTTTAACACCCAGCTCTTGCAGAAACTGATAGAGCGAGAACTTACTCATTACCATGAGGATGGCACCGAGCCATTTATGAAGGATCTGTTTCAATGACCCAAATACCTCCCATTAGGCCCCATCTCCAACATTGTGGATCAAACTTCAATGTGAGGTCTAGGGGGAAAACATCCAAACTATTGCACCTACACAGACCCATTTGAGTTTGTGGCCACTTTTGGAGAAGGTGGATAGGTGTTCTGGTGTGGACAAAATAGTCAAGGAAAAGCATCTACCTCAAAATATCTAAACTGTTCAGATGGTAACTACAATTAAAGCATAAGTGTAATTTGTCTTAAATATAATCTTTTCCAAGAGATTTTTTTAATGCAAATGCTGAGAGGTCTATATTATTGACTTATTGATGCTCTTCACTGTTTCAGTGTCCTTAAGTTTATCAGATAGTTATACTATTGGCAAACAGGATACTCAGCAGCATTAGATTACAGGGATAGTGACAAAAGTGAGTTCAAGAGGTTAGAAGAGGAGCTGGGGGCAGGTAAGGGGGTGGAAGCAAAATTATTTCAATTGTGCTGACATATTTATATAATATTTTATATTTTACAAAGCATTTTTTTGAGTCTTGGCTTCAACTAGGCTCTGAGTAATAATCCCCATCCTCTGCTACTCTAAACAAATATAAAAATGCTTAAATGTCTGCAATAAACCCAAAGTTTCAAAACTTCACTTACTTGAAAGTTTGACAATCTGAGCTATGTTTGGTTTGATTTTCATAAAAAACAATATTATACAGCTCATTCTAATAATGACAGGCTAGGTTATTTAGATCAACGCTCCTAATGAAAATTAAAAATATTGTGTGAAATACAGAAAAATTTTCCTGAAAATAGTTAAATGCCTAGCCACACAATCTGAGTTTTGGTTTTGAAGAATCACATAGCAAAAGAGACAGAAAGCGAAGCTTGATCCTGCCCGAGGTGCAAAGTCTTAGGATATCCTCTTCACTTCAAACTGGGACCCCAAAAATCTATACCACAACAACAACAAAATAATTACTACAGATCTTTAAAAAGGTCACTTCAGAGAGTGACATCAAAATGGCAAAGCAGGCAGCTCCAAGCTCCCATCTGCTAACAGAAACTTAAAAACACAAGCAGAAACCATTAAAAATGACATTGTCAGAACTCTGGAAAACCATCTAAAATTTACAGTACCCAAGCAAACACTGAATGAAGAAAAAGACAACCTAAAAACAATAGGAAAACAGTGGTATTTTTACTTGCCTTTGCTCCGCCCCTTTCTGGCGTGATGGCAATATTGAAGACAGCCGACCTTATTCCCAGTGTGGAACGTCGGCACCTGGTTCTAAGGGAGCAGAGCAGACCTCATTTACTATTTATTGCTTAGTTCTGTTTTAACCTGTCTGGGGCTCCCTGAAGAACTGAGGCAAGGTATTTGTCTCTCTTTTACCTAATATGGAATTTACTCAGGCTAGAAAAACAGCAGGCATGGCTCAAAATCATCGGTTGGTAGACAAGAAACCTACAGCTGCCTGGAACAAAAGATTGTGGTTGAGGACACAGAAGGGAGTAGAAGTCTGGCTAAGTGTTGGAGGAGTGCCTCAGCACAGAGCCCATCTGTAAAGACTGGGATTAGACTTGGCAATGGTTTCTTAGATATGATGCTAAAAGCATAGGCACCAAAAGAAACATGGATGGAACTGCAGGATGTTACGTTAAGTGAAATAATCCAGGCAGAGAAAAACAAATATTGCATGGTTTCACTCATATGTGGGAGTTAAAAAAAAAATTGGTCTCATGATGGTAGTGAGTAGAATGGTGGTTACCAGAGGCTGGGAAGAGTAGGGTGGACAGGGAATGAAGAGAGGTTGGTTAATGGGTACAAATCCATAGTTAGAAGGAATAAGTCTTAGTGTTCAATAGCACAGTAGGGCAACTATAGTAACAAGATTTTATAGCACAATTGACCTGTGAACAGCATGAGCTTAAACCACACAGGTCCGTTTACACGTGGATTTTTTTCAGTAAGAGTTACACCAAGTGTGCCTGTCTCTCTCCTGCCTCCCCGTCCACTCCCCTACCTCCGCCACCTGAGACAACAAGACCAACTCCTCTTCTTCCTCCTCCTCAGCCTACTCAACATGAAGACAATGAGGATGAAGACTTTTATGATGATCCACTTCCACTTAGTGAATAGTAAATATATTTTCTCTTCCTTATGATTTTCTTAATAACATTTTCTTTTACCTAGCTTACTTTATTGTAAGAATATAGTATATAATAGATATAATATACAAAATATGTGTTAATCAATTGTTTATGTTATTGATAAGATTCTGGTCACCAGTACGCTATTAGTAGTTAAATTTTGAGGGAGTCAAAAGTTATACTTCTATTTTTGACCATTAAGCCCCACACTGGTCAAGAGTCACCTGTGTATTACAAAATAGCTGGAAGAGGCTGGATGTGGTGGCTCACACCTCTAATCCTAGCACTCTGGGAGGCCGAGGCAGGAGGATTGCTTGAGTTCAGGAGATTGAGACCAGCCTGAGTAAGAGTGAGGCCCTGTTTCTACTAAAAATAGAAATAAAATGTGGTATATGTGTATCATGGAGTACTATCTAGCCATAAAAAAAAAATGGTGATCTAGTATCTTTTGTAACAACGTGGATGGAACTGGAGACCATTGTTCTAAGTAAAGTATTGCAAGAATGGAAAAACAAACACCACATGTACTCAATACTTAATTGGAACTAATCTATCAACACTTACGTGCACATATGAAAGTAAAACTGGATGGAAATCAAGCAGGTGGCAGGGGGAGAAGGGGATGGGTAAATTCACAGCTAACAGGTACAATGCATACTATCTGGGTGAAGGGCACACTTATAACTCTGACTCAAACTGCACAAAAGCAAATTTTGTAAACAAAATGTGTGCACCCCATAATATTCTGAAATTAAACAAAAAATTAACCAGGAGTGGTGGACCATACCTGTAGTTCCAGCTACTGGGGAGGCTGAAGCAGGAGGATCACTTGAGCCCAGGAGTTTGAAGTTGCTGTGAGCTATGATGATGCCATTGCATTCTACCCAGGGTGACAAAGAGAGACTCTGCCACAAAAAAAAAAAAAAAAAAAAGCTAGAAGAGATTTAGAATGTTCCCAACACAAAGAAATACTAAATGTTTGCAGTGATGGCTATTCCAGTTACCCTGGTTTGATCATTATACATTGTATGCATGTATTAAAATATCACATATATGCTATAAATATGTACAACTATTACGGATCAATAAAAAAAAACCAACACGCAAACACATAAAAACACCTAAACAAAACTGACATAAGGTGTAATTGTATAAGACTTATTGGGAGTTGAAGAAGCAATGATGATCTTATGCAATTTGGTCTTGTCTGGGTTTCCCCCTTAAATTCAGTTTCTTTAAATTCACGTGTTCTATTTTCTCTGAGTTTCTTTAAATCCTACGACCTCTGCCCTCCTCTCCCTCTTCTGAACTTGTCTAACACCACTGACTATTTACTTCTAAACATCTGAATTTATTTTTGCCAAATCTTAATGTTTCAGGATAAAGAATTAAATGGATAATAGATTTAAATGTAAAATATAAAATTATAAGACTTTTAGAAAAAAAGAATAAAATCTTTAGGATCTAGAACTTAATGAATAGTTCTTACACTGAACACAAAAATATGATTCAAAAAAGAAAATGTGATAAATTGGACTTGGTCAAAATTTAAAAATTTGGTTCTGCAAAAGACCCAAGAATTTGGAGATACCTCAGAGAGCTAAAAATAGAAATACCATTCGATCCAGCAATAGCGCTATTAGGCATCTACCCAAAAGAGCACAAAACATTCTACTATAAAGACATCTGCACTTGAATGTTCATGGCAGCACAATTCTCTATTGCAAGAATGTGGAAACAACCCAAGTGCCCGTCAATCCATGAGTGGATTACTAAAATTTGGTATATGTTTACAATGGAATATTACTCAATCATAAGAAATGACGATTATCTAGTACCTCTTATACTTTCCTGGACTAAACTTAGGCCCATCATCCAAAGTGAGGCACCACAAGAGCGGAAGAACGGGATCCATTTGTACTTGCCATCAAATTGGTACTAACTGATCAACACTAGGGTGATCACATGGCAGAAATACTCTTCAGGGATTAGGGGGATGGGGGGGGCAAATCCACAACTAAAGGACACGGGGAGCACTAAAGGGAGGGAAGGGCACGCCTTTAACCTGCATTTGGGTGAGGCAAAGACATAAAGTGTAACTAGAATGTTTGTACCCTCACAATACCTTGGAATAAAAAAAAAAAAAAAAATTTGCCTCTGAGAA
>CAUYSK010052515.1:0-67832 GCA_963575035.1 Avahi laniger
GAAAGCAATATGGAGATACCTTAAAGAGATACAAGTAGAAGTACCATTCGATCCAGCAATCCCATTACTGGGCATCTACCCAAAAGAACAAATAATACTCTATAAGAAAGACACCTGCACCCGAATGTTTATAGCAGCACAATTCACAATTGCAAAGATATGGAAACAACCCAGGTATCCATCAATACATGAGTGGATTAATAAAATGTGGTGTATGTATACCATGGAGTACTATTCAGCTTTAAGAAACAATGGTGATATAGCACCTCTTGTATACTTCTGGATAGAGCTGGAATGCATTCTACTAAGTGAAGTATCCCAGGAATGGAAAAACAAGCACCACATGTACTCACCATCGAATTGGTATTAACTGATAAACACATAAGTACACATGTAAGACTAACATCTATTGGATGTTGGGCAGTGGGGAGGGGGACAGGGGGATGTGGGAAGAGGGAGAGGGGACGGGTATATACATACACAAAGAGTGCAATGCGCACCACCAGAAAGATGGACATATTTGAAACTCGGACTTGGGGGGGGGCAAGGGCAACATACGTAACTTAAATATCTGTACCCCCATAATATGCTGAAATTAAAAAAAAAAGAAGAAGAAGAAGAAGAAATGAATCAAATCAAAGTAACAACAAATAAACGTAAAGCAGAAATAGATCTAAATACAGACTGGACCATAGGGAAGTCAGCAGAGTCCATAACTTAACATTCTGGATCACTTTGAAATTGGCAACTGTAGGTGATTAAGATAACAGAAAAAAAAAAAAACACCATCTTTTTAGTATCTCATTCAATCCTGACCAACTCTAGCCAATGCAAATTCAGTCAGAATCCAGGGAATGTGAGTGTTCGTTTATTGTTGTTTCACAATCATTGTTTACACCAATTAATTACTATATCACATCACCGAGATAAATAATATCAACATATGAGCTATCCACTGCGAAGGAGCTATTCACATACATGAAGAAAAATAGGAAAACATTTTGATGAGTCTTCTCTCTAACAGGTAAAGATATGGAGCATATTTTCCTTTTTCTGCCTAGCATTCAGCTCTCCTATGCTATTGAATCTACCAATTTTGTTGCAATTGTTCCCAAACAACCTTCAGCAGTGTCATCCATGTTCTGAATGACTTAATATAGCTGAGAAACATTTACACTGGGTCCAGAGAAATCCTGACTTGAATAAAAGACTACATTATTACCAGCTATAATGAATCCAGGGTATAATTATATACAAGAGTCGTGAACATATTTTGTAGTGTTCTGAAAATAATAACCTGAGGTACTGTACATATGCTTGTAATTCTTGTCCCAGTCAAGCTGGCATTCATAGTTGGTCATTTGGTATTTAGATTAGAGGGCCAATTATGAAAATATAAGCTGGGTATGGGAAGAGTCACACATACAATAGATAATACAGATGGTCAAGGAAAGATCCAACTCATCTATCTACTAAGTTTTGTTTCTGTCATTTTAAGAAAATATTTATGAAAAAATCACTTTTAAAATGGTTTAAATATATGAACAAGAATGATAAGATTTGGTCAAAATCAAGTAGTGGGTAAAGGTTGCCTTACCCATCCCACCCTGCCCCAAGACTCTTCCTGTTGAATTTATCAACACAGCACACAAACTTTACCACTTTCTAGGTTTCTCTCTTTTTGTCTACTTCAAAGATCAAATAACTTTTAATATTTCTTTTAAATATAATGTATGATAATAATTTTTCCATTAATGTGATTTTTAGTCAACACATTAATTTTTGAAGAAATAATTTCATTTTGGGCCTCATAGTTAATGTTGCAACAAATAGTTTTGATAAAAGGTGTATAAACATTAGTAATCAACTGAAAGAAGTATTTTGTGGTCCTCTTGAGTTCTGTGAAATAATCCTATGATGCTGATTTGGATAATGTGGATGTTAAGAGAATATTTTCAGGCCCAGTATAATTATGATTTGAAATTGGAAGATTATATACAAAAGCATAGCACCAATACAAATAGAGTTCCTAGACTGTTTCTATGAGTGTGTTCTGTGCTCTCCTAGGACATATTTATTCCTGTAGGTATTCCTTGTACAGGGATTTTTCAGAGCTACTATATTTATCATATATCTTTCTCAAAAGAAAAAAAACAAAGAGAAAGCCATCCATGCAGGAAAAAACACTATGGGATATGCAAATATACTAAAGAATGCAGGCATATTTCTTTCTATTCTCCCAGAAGTTTATTGCCCTTTGAACACAACTACCATTTCAAATTCTTGCCAATGTAGACATAACATATAGCTCAATTTCACTATCAATATTTATCCAATAAAATATTAATAGATTGAAAGTCCTGATGGAAAGGAAAGCAACACTTTATAAAACACTGGTTTATAATTATGGTCATTATTATTGATCATTTATGAGAATATATTTTGACTATTGAGTTATATATTATATTCCTATATAACCTATTTTTTCAGAGTACAACTAAATGCATGTGTTGAAACATGGATCTAATTATATTGTGAAGCTTCATTTTACCAATCTTTTATTTATGCTCTATACTTGGTAGACACATTTCAGAGGGAGAAACAAATATTATTTGTTAATTATTGAGTTGCCACAGTTTTTCATTTTAAGGAATTTAAGATGAGTAGATACTCTAAAGAAAAAATAATTATGAAAACTATTTCAAAGAAGTCATATGACTTGACTGATTAAAACTGGAAATAAAATGCTAAGCCAAAATTTTGGTCTTTGTTTAGTTATGTTCTGATCACAGACATGTGACACATTTGCCTCTATGTAAAACATTGCAAAATAAATAAAAAGGTAGCTACATATTTTTATTAAGTTAGACATAAAAACTTTTCTGCAAATCTCTACTCACGTAAGAGAATTTGTTAATATTATACAAATGTTTTGTAAAGACTCCACACTTAGCCCAGGATAGGCACAAGAGTGATAGAGATTATCTGCCATTGTTAAAGCATTTAGTGTTCAATTATTGTGAAATATATATACCAAATCCCATTGAATGACTATAGGACTCTATTAGACTTGTAAAATATTACCCATTCAAATGCTATTTCCATACTGTAGTAATGAGCAAGTAGAGGACATAATCACCTGCTGAAGGGATGTTGAGTTATATGTTCTACTGCAGTCGTAATATACTTATGACTTAAATAATTTTATCACTTAAGGCTTTTCCCCCATTTTAGGGTTTTATGTAATAAGTTGCCAGTATTCTATGTAAGTAAATTTATATCTTAAGCCATTATAAGCTAATAATTACTAAGATATTTTGAAATATTAAGGTTATTAAGTATGAAATGTTCAATTTCCTTAAGTACTAAGTTTGACAGTTGATATCTCTGACATTTCACTTTGACACTTCTTGTTGTATTTTTAATGAGAAAACACATCCTCATTGTTTCAAATGCATGGTTTACCTTGTGATTATCTTTCAAAATTTTTTTAGAGCAATTTTTGTGGAACCATGGATAAGTCAAAAATTTGAGTTATTTTCAAATATGAGTTCCATTATGGAACAAACGCAGACAGCTGGAAATATCAACCAAGTGTTTGGGAAGGATGTGGCTAATGAACACACAGTGCATTGATGGTTTGAAAGTTCCCTTCAGCTGATTTTAATCTTGATAATGAGTCACGTTGGTGACTTGAGACCAAGGTGGATAATGATGAGCTGAAAACTGTAGTGGAAGCGAATCCAGCTCAACCTACACGTGAATTAGCAGCAGGTTTGATGTTACTATTACAATAATATTGAACTTTTGGAAACAAATCAGCAAGGTAAAGAAGCTGGATAGATGGGTACTGCATGAATTAAACAAGCGTCAGAAGAGAAAGTGTCTTGAAGCTTGCCTTTCTTTGCTGTCTCGACATAAGAGTGAACCATTTCTTCACCATATTGTTAAGAGTGATGACAAATGGATTCTTTTTGACAACCACAAGCGTTTAGTACAATGGTTGGATAAAGACGAAGAGCCAAAACACAATCTAGAACTGAATATTCATCAAAAAAGCTACTGGTGTCTGTTTGGTGGTCCAGCGCTGGTATTATCCACAACCCAATGAAACCTGGTCAATTGATTACGGGGGATGTCTACTGCAACCAGTTGTATGAAATGATGAGGATGCTTGTGATTAAGCAGCCAAGATTGGTCAATAGAGACAGGCCAATCCTCCTGCAAGACAATGCTCTACCACATGTTGCACAAACAACACTGCTCAAACTAAAGCAGCTGAACTTGGGAACTCTCTGTCATCCGTAATATACTCCAGACCTTGCACCAACTGACTACCACTTCTTCCAGGCTTTTGACCACTTCTTGCAAGGAAAAATATTCAATTCTCAACAAGCTGTGGAAAACACCTTTCACGATTTCATGGCCACTAACTCTCTAGGTTTCTTTGCTGTTGGCATGAACAATCTATCGTTAAGATAGAAAAACTGTTGATAGTTTAGCTCATACTTTGATTAATTATACTGCTTCTTGTCTGAGATACAATAAACTAAACTTTTGATTTGAAATCAGACATTTCATATTTAGTGACCTATTAATTTGTCAGAATTGGGGGAAGGTTAAAAAGGACAAGGGTATTATCTTGGAAAACATTCTCTTGATGCCAGAAAAATAGTGTTTGCTATCTGAGGACTGGGAAGACATACAAAGAAAATGCATATCTAGTTCACAATTTTTCCAAAGTTAGAACCTATTTTTGAGTATCTCATTCTTGAGTATTGTGAGTCATTCCATAGGTTCTCTTCAGTTAACTAAAATTACACATAATTATATTCTAATTTAAACATTCATTCATAGTTAAAATTAAGAATTCTATGTATACTCTATGAATAAGAAGAAATTGAAGAGTAAAGTTAGAAATAACTTATGACCTATATTTATTCACTCAATCAACAATTATTTCTTAAGCCCCCATTGTGTTCTGGGCAAGTGTTTGGCTTTAGGGACTGAGAGAGCTTAGAGTTTGTTGCAGAGGTCAGATCTTGACTTGTTGCCTATGGTGAGTTCTTAGATCCTCTTGGAACCCTTGGATGATCCTCTAATTATCCTGCCATTTTTGTCTCCATTTTTTCAAAGACTCTAATAGACATGTGTTATGGCCTGAGAGTTTGTGGTAATTAGGTCATGAGAGTGGAGCCCTCATGATTGGAATTAGTGATGTTATAAGAATAGAGAGGAGAGTTCCCTCTCTCTTTCTTTTCCTGTCTCTCTCCCCCTGACATATGAGGACACAGTGAGAAGACAACCAACTGCAAGCCAGAAAGGCAGCACACATCAGACACCGGATCTACTACCACCTTTAGCCTGGTCTTCCCAGCCTCCAGAGACATAAGAAATGAATGTCTTTTGTGTAAGCTACCCAGTTATGATAATTTGTTATAAGCCTGAACTGACAAGGTATTCAGACTGAAAGGACATTCTTCAGCAGAGAGAACACGTGATAGAAGAATTTGATCTCTGGTTTTAGGCAGAAATGATATTTTGAAAGCCTTTTCTCTTAAAACATGAAGAACTGGTTGTCATGAATCAGAAACCTCTATGACTGGCTATTATACAATATACCAACCAATCTGTGTGTTGCTGACTCTAGTCTCCGCGTGTGAATCCACACACCTTTTGTTTCTGAAAGACGCAAAGACTGTCTTGTGTGGGTAAGAAATCTTGTCCACAGACCATGAGATATTTAATACTTTCTACCTCTCCTTCATGCCACAGCCACTCGCCCCTAGATGGTGAATACTGACAACTCTATTTCTAGAAGCCTCAAACTGCCCACCACAGCTGTCACTGCAGCGGATCCCTATCCCACTGATTACCACCATTATCGCTGTTGAATACCACTGTCTCTTGTTTGCATTTCTTTAGGTTCAAAACCTTATTATATTCTATCTGGAAGTGACAAAAAAGTATCTCATATCCCCTTAATATTTTAGTAAACACCTACTAAATCACATATGTTTGTGTTGGAAAGTTTACAGGGATTTTAGTAAAAATCTATTCCATTGTACTTATTTCAACCTGTTTCCACAGGACTCCACCAGGTGTCTGTGAGAGGGCCGGCTCTAAGACAAATTTGAAAAGCAAAAATTCTATTTCTCTATGTATAGAATCATTTTGCTCCCAAAAATATTATTTGGTCTGTTACACAGTGTGTTTTTTAAAGTGTAAATTACTTATACATGATTGGGTAAAGGGTAAATGATGTCCGAATAATGTGAGAGTCATCGTGTTGATTCATATTTGATATTTTCCAGAATATTCTTTTGAGACAATCAAGGGAAAGCCTTTTCCCATTAAAGAGCAAACATTAGACATAAATGAAGACTTTAACAGGAAACCTGAGGAACCTTAAAATTTCACATAAATGCCCTTCTAAAGTTCGAGTAGTAACTAGCTTAGTATCTTCAAGAAATTCTACTGTGTTAACTTATCAAGGGGAAATTACGACTGTAGATAAAGAAGCTGCAAAGACACATTCTCTCCTTCCCTCTCTCTCTCTCTCTCTCTCTCACTCTCATGCACACATTCAAAAAGTGCAATGCGCACCACCCGAAGGATGGGCATATTTGAAACTCTGACTTGGGGGGGGGAAGGGGAGGGGCAAGGGCAACATATGTAACCTAAACATCTGTCCCCCCATAATATGCTGAAATAAAAATAAATAAATAAATAAATAAATAAAAATAAATAAAAAATAGTAATAAAAAAAGTAGTCAAGCCTTAAATGTATGCAAAAAAAACAAAAACAAAAAAAAACACACATTGAGAAATTAGACTAGAAATAAGGCAGATTGTGATCTAATGTGAAACCCTCACTGACGTGGAATCTCAATTCTAGACCCAGGCAGACTTGTATACTTAGACATGGACAAAACAGTCTGGGTTTGCCTTCCTGTGTGCTCGCGTGTGCATCCTGTGGGGGTGTTTAGAGATGAGAGTGGGCAATGTTAACGTGTGTAAAAGCAGAGAAGTACTCTGGTTCTTTATGGTTAGGTTCTCTCTGTGAGAAGAGAAAGAACTAAGACAAGCATGCCCAATTTATTCTTCCCACACTCACCAGAAATGCAATGTAGGCCATATCGATGGAGTCGTGTTTTGTAAAACTTGCAGAAATAATGCTTTTAACTGCTATTAGACAAGACACATGTCTCTTTCCACACTGACTTCCCTCCATCACACTCACCCTTGTGCTGGCTAATGTTGGCTTAGGTATAGATTTGTTTTTGGATCCATCGAATGGGAGATTGAGTTGAGAATACATTTACTTTCGATTTATTGGAATTTAAGCATATGGTACATTTTCATTCATAGTAAGGTTAGTGTTAAGCATTCAGAAAGAGAAATGTAACTGTGTTGATTGCCCTGGCATCCTGGTATAAGGTGAAGGTGAGAGATCATATCACATCCCATGACACCCAATGCCAGACTATCAAGGCAGTTGGAGGAAAAACAAAGTTTAAAATACAGAGTCGGAAGTTAGTTTGGAGAAAGTTATTTTAAATTTTACCCCTCTATTACGAAGGAAACGTGTCAGAGATTTTCTCCTATTTGACAATGATTTTAAAAATTTATATGACATTATACTTCAAGTTGTAAATTTGAAACACATATTCCTAAGCTATCAAAATAAAATGAATTTTATTTGTCTTCTAAATAAATATGCTAGAAAGATGACAAAATTATGTTTCTATTATTTGTATGAAAATGATACCACACTCTTTTCTGGTTACGAAAGGAGAAAAAAATCAAAGAGTATGAAGCCACAAAAATGGAGTGGAGGTATCGAGCAATTATTTAACAAAAATATTCCAAAATTTCTTTAATTTTTTAATGTTTATCTGAAGCCTTTTAAAATTTGAAATTTGTTGTAATATCTTTTCTCAAAGTAAATAGTCACTTCTGTACATACTTTTGTATTTATACACTTGAATTCTTTTAGGGGACCCACAGAATTGAGCAAGCTTTGGTTTCCATAAAATCTGGACTGAGTTTTGCACAGAGTACGCTCAACCCCAGCCCTGGGGCAGAGCGTTTTGCAAGGACTTAGCCAAGTGGGAGGAGGTACAACCTCCTACTGAGGAAGCATCAGGATTGGAAAGGAAGCATCCTGCTCTTGAAATCCTTTAGCTTTACTTTTCCTAATCCACTAATTTTATTCATTAAGCCAGGAGAAAACAGAGGCATGACTACTACCTAGAAAGGAAATCAGGATAATCCTACCCCTACCTCAATGAGCCTTTGGGTGTCTCCCTGGCACCTCTGGTAGACAAGTCACTTACTGGTGGGCTCTGATAGAATCCATAACAACACATGAATCAAGGCCCCGTTTAAGACATTCCGTCCTGTGGCTGGAAATATAGTCTGTATGATATTTTCCACCTAAATTATGCACAGCTTCATTCTGTGTCATGATAATACTCCACACAAATGCCCATGCTCCTTGGCCTTACTAATTCCTTCTCATTGTGTTTTTAAGCTCTAATTTTTACTTCTTATTTTTCAACTTTTCTGGTCCATTCTCCAAATATTGGTACCTGATAATGACACACCTTCCTCCATCTGAGTTCTCACCAAATTGAGAAATAAAATGCAATGAGGTCTATGAAATCCACGTAAGTAAACATGATAACGATGGTGATGAGAACAATAATATATTTATATGGATAATTTTATATTTGTCAGGAACAGTTTCAAGCTCATTCTATGCATTAATTAATTTAGTTATCACACACACTGATATTAGGTACTATTATTATTTAGGTCATATGGATGAGAAAGCTGATAGAGACATGTTTGAGGACCTTATTCAAAGTCACACAAGAAAAAGGTAGAATTGGGATTGAACGCAAGCCATCAAATACCAGAGTACAAGTTCTTCAACAAATGTTCTTTATAATTGAACAAACTTATGGCATGGGGGAGGTTTTGTTGCAGCTATTGTTTAGATGAAAGGAGAGAACTAATGGTTAGGAGAGTCCTGGGCTACTTGGGACAATATTTCAGAACAGAGCTTTGTATCATACAGGTAGTGTATCATATAGGTAGCTGACTATTCTGTACCCTCAACATGTATAGTACTATATATTAAATACAATGAACAAGCAAATAAAATAGCTTTTAGGTTTGGGGAGATTAGAAATTTTATGCCTGTTTAAAATGCAGGAAATTGTTCTTGTAGAAACTTAAATGTTTTTTTTTATGTTTCTACATTTCTGTGGTATGGTCACAAGTTTTCAGATGTCTGTGCTAATTTCTTCTTAAGTAGAACATCTACACCCTCCAGCAGATATTGATGTACAGCTTTAGGTAGTAAAAGCATCAACACAATACTGTTCCCAAATGCTAAGCTCATTTGTGAAACATTTTCTCTGTCTTAGTACAGTGGTAATATCTTCTTTTATTTTGAATTGCTTTTTCATCGTTTATTCCTTCATTTGGTCTATGCATAAAAAATAATAAAAACCAAAACTCTTAATGGTATTTTTTTCAACCAATGAACATAATATTTATAGTAAAGCTTACTTTCTTGATTTCCAAGTGTGCTCAAAAGGTTACAAAAATAACAAAGAAAATCTAAACTTAAATTTAGTACACTGATTACATATTTACATTGATAATGCCTTGTTGAATGCATGTTATGAGAAGCACTGCTCTAAGCACAATGAAAACCAACGAAACACAACAGATAAAATGTGAAAGCACTGAAGAAAAAGAATGTCATGTTATTCCTATGTTATAAAATAATTAGTTCTCTCTCCTGTTGCAGAGTTATTTTTGGCCAATTATTCTGTTTTATTATTTTAATAACTGACATCATTAACCACATTTATTTCATCTGTGTATTTATTTGGTTATTTCTTTGTCTCTCCATATAATATAAGCAGAATGGTGTCAAAGTCCTTGTGTTTTTCTTTATAGCTATATCCTTAAAAATTGAAACAGTTTTGTGATGATCAATACATATTCATGAGTGTAATGAACATGGGAAAAAAGAGTCCTGGTAAAGAGAAAGAAAATCAGGGGATAAAATCAGGCCATGAGAGGAGTGAAAAGGTCTTGAAAGGAGAGGGAATTTGGCATAATGATTTCTGTGTGTTAATATGCATGAAGACTTACATTGATGAAGATAGATATTGTCTATATCTATATAGACAATCACAAAGTTTTATGTAAGCTGAGGATTATTCTTCATTTCTATGTTCGGGGGGGGGTCCTATTGAAATGATCGGCCTCTCAAAAAATGATCTAGGCTTAGCAAACTTTGAAACAAGTTCAAATTTATTAGTTGAGTTCTTACTATTACTCAACTTGTTTCATATCTGAATGTGCTTTAAGTGCAATGTAATCAGATAAAATTTAAGAATTGAGCTATTGGGCTAAGCACTTCAGCTTCAGAAATATTTACTCCAGTGCAGTCTTCTAGAATGTAATATCATAGTGTGACTTTGAGTCCAGGAGATATATTCACGTACTTTCTGTTCAGACATACCCTGGCCATTTCCTGACCGCACAACCTCTATAAAAATGGATAAAAATTAATGTTCTCATGACCTGAATTTGAACCCTTGGAATACTTCATATATCCCAAAGGGTATATTTTAATAGCAGCAAGAGCTATACTGAGTTAGAAATATCAAAATGAGCTTTTAAGTTTCCAAGCTAACTACTGTGGTTAATATTGTAAAACTTGTAAAGTTCAAAGTTTTTGCATATCCTTTTACTGACCAGATTTACATCCACGTAAGTCTTAACCCACCTCAGCAATTGATGAAGATTTTTTGGTTGACTTCAATGTCAAATATATCTACTGGACTGGGACCTGTTTCTTGGATAACCCAGGTATGCCAAACAAGGTCTGCTGCCCAGCAATTGCTAATCCTTGGAAAACTGAACTACTCAGTATAAGAACAGGAGAACAGGGGAAGTCCATTTTTAAGCCACAAGAGCTCAATTTCAGAAAAATATCTACTGAATTTATGAATCTTGGGATTTTTTAGACCTCTGGACAACTGATAAAGGGTAGACGTAGTGAACTGCCACCTTTCATTTATTTAGTGTGAAAACACCATGCATCTATAGAAGTCAAGTTGTATTCAATGGTGTGTGTACAAAGTCAATAATTGAAGAAATTTCTTTGACATGTCCCATTCAGACAGTTCCTACAGAGTAAATCCTCATGTAGAAATGGTTAAGTACATTGAAATGTAAAAGCAATAAGGGCAGAAATGCCGAGGAATCTGAGGATACACATCACCCATTCAGCTGAGCAGTTTGTTTCCAAAGGTAAGGGAGACCTGTAATAACTGGCCTTGCATTCACCAAAACTAGTCATGTCCATTCATTATTTTCAGCCCTAGTGCTTTTTTATTGTTATGGGCTGACAAGGATATGGATGATGATTGTACCACATAGAAAGAGCTGGAGACTCCTCTTCAATGAAATGAAAAATAATCTAGGCTCATGGCTGATAAGAACCAGATTTCTACATAGCAATTGTGGCTATTAGGTAGGTGATCAATAAGGTTATTTGATTTTCTTTCTTTATTACTTCTCTATTTTTAATTTTCTGTCTACATAGTCCATTTTTGTTGTAACCCAGAAGATAAATTTTAGAACCCATCTAAATGCATCTTACCTGCAATACTCTCCTGTTACTTATGCCTCATGTAAAAGAGTCATATATCTGACATACCAAATTACTTTTGTTGAAAGTTCATGATTATGATACAAAATTATTTTCATCTATGCCAAATGGTCATTGTTTGTATGTGACATAGCATAGGCTATTGCTCATAATGTTAAAATATATTAGAACAAATTTGTCCAGGAATAATTGTAAGAAATGGAAGCAGATTCTGAAAATATACCTATACTTTTATCACCTTTTGCCTTAAGACTTACAGGAAAAGTTAAAATAAATGATGGATTTCGATCAAATGCACATTTTGACATGGGAGGTCTTAGGTTGTTTATCTCAGTATTTCATTGTGTCTGATGTATAGTAGGTGTTGAAGGAATGATCGTTGTTAAATTGTGAATGGTTTTTAAAATAATGTTTTTAAATGGGATGACTTTTTTTGTTTTTCTGACAGCTTTGCCCAGTGATAAACCTATAACCTTCGATTCATTCTCCTGTCTGTGGCTAGAATGAGTTGGAAAAAAAATGTGCCTCTGATTATGTCAGTCCTCTGATTTATTTCCTACAACAGTTCAGCAATGCCTTTAGGGCAAGTCCCATCTCCGTGACAAACTTACAAAGTCCTTTCTGCCTCTATTCGTCTTACTTCTCAGGCTACTGTTCTCTGTTCTCTAAGTATGGGACATTATGTCTCAGATATCAGAAATATTTTTTTCAAAATAATTGTATACGTTATAAATTTATTTAAACTAAAGCCTAAATTAGAGCAGTTATCAATGATTTAAACTAACATAAAGATAATTATGTTAACATATTTGTCATATCTTTGTACACTAGTAAATTATCTTATCAAGAAAAATTTATACAAGTCAAATTAATAAACAAAATACATATTCCTTAGTATTTTTGATATGAGTTCTCGAATTTACCTACAGAAAATTAGCCCCAATTTGTGCCCCAACCTGCTGCATAACTTGATGCCTAATTCTTATGTTTTAGTCAAATATATATATTTTTTACGATTTAACCTGCTTCCCTAAGACCATCATTATTTTAGTGCTCATTTCTATACTAATCACCTTTTTAATGCCTTTAACCCCTTTTGTTGGTTTGTGGTCAAATATTAAATTAACTCCTCACTTCTCAAAAAAACTTAATTTTAAATTTCTTTGTCTTATCGTTAAATCTAATACATTAATTTTAAAAATCACTAAACATCTGTACCCCCACAATATGCTGAAATAAAAAAAATGTCAAAATGACTGACATATTATACCACTTGTGTAACTGATAGAATTTCTGATTGATAAACTGCCATTGCATACATATATAGATGTAGATATACATGCATACAGAATTTGTGGGCATATAAATTAAATGTCATTCAATCAATCAATTACTCAAAGATAACCAAGTTTATAAATCAATAGAAAGCATTAAAGAGATAGTGTGAATGCATGGTTTAGCTAGCTTTCAATGTCAAGTAACAGAAGACAACTCAGGAAAAGAGGCTTTTTTAGATCATGAAACTGAAATATTGAGAGTTAACAACCTTCAGGTACAGTATCAGAGTTTCTGCTGTATGTCTCTAAATTCATTGCTGATTATTTCTGCTTTTCTTCAGATAGGCTTTCCTTGTTTGCCATAGGTCTTACAGTGAAACTGAAGTGTCCAATTTGTTTTATACAATTGCACTTCATTCTTTTTTTATTTTATTTCAGAATATTACAGGGATACAAATGTTTAGGTTACATATATTGCCTTTGCCCCACCTTACTTGGGAAACTTCATGAAATTCATCATTGGTACTTACTTGCCTCTTGAAGACTAAGGTTTCAAGACATTTCTCATAGGAACAAATCCCTCATGGGAAGAAAGACTGGCCTTACTAACCTTGGTCTTGCATAGTAACAGAAATTAAAAGACTTTTCAAGTTTACTTACAGGCAGTTTAAGAATGCACTATTGCCATAGCACTGTGTGCACTTCCTATTACTAAAGCCATTTCAAATTATGAAGAGCTATTTTGAATTAACGCTGACAGGAAAACAATCACTGAGAAAAAAATAATGAGAAGTTCTCAAGATTTCAGAGTCAAAGGCTATTTCCTCCCAATATGATTTTGTTGACATTAATATAAAGATGGATCCAAAATCCCTACAGCTCCTAAGAGAATAAAATTAATTTAATAAGAGATGAAAAAATGTTAAACAATTTGAATAATCAAGCAACTGGAATCATTTAGTTGAAGAGGCATTTTGTTAAAGTATCAATAAAATGTAAAAACATAATTATTAAAGTACATGATATTCAATTAAATCACTTAGCTTCTCTTTTCATGAGTAGAATTATAGAATGAATTAAAAATGTTTTGATTACACATTTGTAGTGGTTTATGGAAATCTCTGTTAACCTGTACCTGTGTTAATTTGTGATGCTTCTATTTTGCCTCTCATTTCTTCTGAAATATGCAAGAGAGTCAAGCTTTCAAAGACTGAGAGCAATGTCTGAGATTTAGGGTTAACAGTACTGAATTATTTTGGGGGAGGCTCAAATTTGGGAACAATTGGAGTGGAATTGCTTTTACATTTTTTTACTCTTAGTTCATTACTTTTTTTAATACTTAAGTATTTAAGCTTTTATTATTGCATACTAAAAAGATGATCAAAATATGTCAAACATATTCTGTCTTCACCAGTTATAGATTAATATTATGGTCTCTGGCATGAACGTAGCTACAAAAAGAAGAAAAGGGCTTAAGTATGTATTTTAGAATGAAATATTTAGGTAATCATTGAAATTAGAGCCTATTAATCAGGTTTTACCAGGCAACCCAGTGCCCTAGTGAGATAGAAGAAATAATAGGATCATATTAGTAGTGAATTATGTTTCTCTGAAACTTTTACTTGCCAAAATTAAGGAATATCTAGCTACATGTAAAGATCACCTGAATATTTCTAGAAATCCTAGAGGAATGTCTCCTATGTTCATCCCTTCACTGGGATTTCCCATTATGTTCAATTTTTGTTTCTTTTTGTCTTTATTTTCCTATAAAGAAAGCACTCATTCTGGGGACATTTCTCTGGCTTCGCTTGTAAAAAGCCTCCCATCCCGTGAAAAATCTTAAAACAATTTTTATAACCAGATACTTTCAAAATGATTTTCTGATATAATATCTTAGTTTTAGATAAATAGTTTTTTATTGTTTGCAGAATCACCCCATCATACATACACCATAAAATGATAACACAGAGTCTAGGCATTCATTCACTCATTTGTTCAAATTACTTGTTGGTTCTGTAACAAAGTCTTCTGAGAAATTTTATGGATGACAGTTCTCATATAAATGCTGACAAAGCAAACTGCCATGCCGATCAATGAGGATGCTTTTACTCTTCCAAAGAACTTTCTACTTTCTGAACGATTATCCATGATTGAATCAATGCAAAAATAAAAAATAAAAAAGAAGAAGCTTGCCTTTTTACACTGCATTATTAAAAGACAGTTCATGGTTAAATACTTTTAAACGCTATCTTGGAAAGAGTGGAAATACATTTGAAGGAAAGCAGGGCAACTGGCATTTCCCTGAAAAGGTCCGAGAGTTTAATTTCCTAAATGATTGTTACAAACTGCTTTTCTCTTGGCTTTAGATCCTTATTTTCTTGGAACTCCCCTGTATCACCATTATTTTTGTCCTCCTCTTCATCTGTAGAGATTTTTTTTTTCTAGTACATTTCAGCCAGAAGGACAGGAGAGCAGCTGTCTCCTTTGGAGAAACCAATTATTTGCCAAATGGATAGAGTTTTGCCTGGCTTCATTGGCTATTTTTCCCCAGCACCTCAGGGTACCACGTAGTCATTGCAATAATTGAAGCATTGTTCAGATCTGGATCAGACTTATTCTACCTTTACAAGACTTAAAATTAGTCATATTTATTTCTTTCAGTTTGTTATATTTAGGAAAAATATGTTTCCAATAAGCAAAGGAATGATGCACAGTGATGGATCGCTCTGAAGCTGATGAGGGTTATCAAGACCAAAAAATTATGTAAACTTCAGGCCACACAAAATCTGGATCTGTCCCTGTTAATGCAAATTCAAATTCTTATAATCTCAGTAGAACATAAAATCTTCCTAATCAATTACTACTGCAACCCAATTTTTTAATTTTGATTTTTATATTTTATTTGAAAGACTCTGAACTATGAAAGGGAAGTCAGGATAATACTTATATAATACAAATAATTAAAATTTAAAAAATGGAATATTAATAATTACAATTATGATTGATCTACATAAGCAAGAAGGTTTTTTGTTAAAGGATTACAGTGTAAACTTCTATAATTATAGATGTAAAAATAGTTTTTCACAATCCTTAGCACAAATTATGCATTTAATAAATGTTTGGTGACTAATAAATTTGGTGCCTAATGTATTGAATTACTCATGCCAGTAGAAAATTTTTCAGCTTTTATATCTCACATTTCACCAATCGGTTTATCAAAGAATATAAATATTTGATATTAACAATATTTTCACTTTTTCTAAGGCAAGTTGTATTTATAGGTATATATTTAGGATCTCATAATTACTTCAAATAAGTCAATGTCAGACAAGAAAGTGTCTCATCCACTTTGCTTGAAAAGCACTGGACGAGATACCTTGTAATTAAAGAAATTCTTTCCCTTGGGGCACAGATTTTTAGTATAGATTTATTTTTAGAACAAAAACTTCTGTGATATTTAGACTATTATAAAAAAATCTTTTCCTAATATTTCTAGAGATTGATGGCAGCCATATTCAGTACATTAGTTTTTCTAATCAAAATTCTTATCATTTATTATATAAGCAGAAGTTTTAGTTTACTTAACGTTTAAAACAAAGGGAATACAAATTCTATATTTATAATATTTCTATGAAAAATCAAGTACTTATTATTTTAATGTTTATGTCAGATTCAGAGGCAAATGACCTAGGAGATATGTACACACAACAGATGATTTTTAGGGGGCTAACATGAAAATTTATCTAAAAAAATGTACATATCCTCAGATGTAACGTAATTGTAGAGAGAAGAAAATTTCCAGGCATTGTTTTAAAATATACAGAAGTTACACTGAAATTGACACTTGGAAGAATCTGAAAACCATGACAATAGCTCTGTAAGGGGATGGTAATTTGCCTATATAATTAAATTGGAATGTGTTCAGTAAGCAGATGTGTGCAAATAAAGAAGAATCTAAGCATCGGGTTTTGCACTTCTTGATCTTTCTTTTGTTTGCTTTTTTATGCGGACACCCTATGGCTTTTTGTTGTTGCTGTGTTGTTGTTGTTTTTCTCCTCTCTAAATTAGCTTCCAGCACTAATACACTTCTGAGGTTTATTCGTGAGCCTTCCAGGCTGCAGAATCCCATTTTGTCAACAGATGGCGTAAGACGTGATTCTCCATGCTCAATGACTTCAAAGCAACATTTTGCTACTGCTCTCCCAAAGTTGTTTTGAAATTATTTCTTTGCTACATTTGATCAGAAACAAACTTCTTCAGATTTCAAATGACATGGAGAGATGTGATGTTATTTGTGAATGGAATAAGAACCAAAGGTTTTTGTTTTTGTTTTCCTTTAAAAAAATGATTTAAAGGAAACATGAATACATATATCTACTACCTGCCACAACGTACTGTCTACCATTTCCCAGCCAATTCTCAGCAAATTCGTGGGGACTGTTATTTTGCTTGTATAAAGAGATATAGTTTCACTACATTGCATTTTAGTACCTAGATAATAACATATGGAAATTTGATTCTAACATACCTTTGGAAATAAACATAAATAAGAAAACTTTCAAATTTAATAACAAAGAAGAAAGAGTGGACTTGAAGAATTTAGAGCTGCAATTTGTTTTAGACACCATTGAGCTTAAACTGCCATTTATTTAGGAATAAACTGAAAACTTGAAGTATAACCTGACTTTCCAAGTTACTCAGGAGTACCTAGATTTCCAGTGCTCTTGTGAATCATCTCTCTGGTGGTAGAGATGGCTTAAATCTTTAGTACTAAGACTTATCCTGCCTCATTCTTTTCTGGGGAGGCTGAGAGAGGAACAGTAATAAATACTAAGACAAGCAAGGTACTTTTTATTAATACCTGGAGATTTGACACAAACCCTATTTACTAGATAAACCCTTTATTTTCAGGAGTGGGCTGGAGATTCTGGAAACGACAGGACTCCTTTTGCATAGACTAAGAGGTTTAGAAGCCTCCTCACTTGACTATTTAACTTATGGATGGTACTGTCTTGGTGGTGTTGTTACTGAGAGATAGAAGGTGGTTTCCTCTTTCCAGGGTCAAGGAAGATGACAGAGATGGGGGAGGGGAGGAGATGGAACAGGATGGAAGGAAGAGAAAGAAGGGAAGAGAGGGAAGAGAAGGGGAGAAGATAATGCTGTGATTCTGTGCGGCAACTCTCTATAAACCACCACACTCCCACCAAAACTCTGCAGTACCCTTTCGTTCATCTCTGAGATATCTACGTAGAGTTCTAATTAAAACTAGCATTCATTTTCTTAACTTATGAGACTTTTAAATACTGTTAAAATGTTTATAATATTTTACAATTGATTGAATTTTTAGTGGTAGAAATTGAATTTCTATGAAAGAATAAAGAATACTGCACTTTAGAAATTTTCTACACTGTCAAGAAAAGATATTTTATTTGTAATATTTAAAGCAATTTTATGTTATTTTCTTTTGTATTATACATTTCTACTTTGCATACTCTATTTGCATAGTAATGTTTAACATTTATGAATAACTTAACAAATTTATATTCTTCATCCTGCCTAATGACATTATTAGCTCAACTTTTTAACACATAAGCACAGCATGACGCTTCAGAAACATTAAGACTACAAAGAGAAATGTGAAAACTGGTATGAAAATCAAATAATTCTTTTTCTGCACAGGTTTGGAATACCTTGGACTCCCTGTTTCTTTTTGTCTGGGCTTGTTTTCTTTTTCCACACAAGCAAGTGATATTCAGTGTTTGTTATGACAACCATTAAGTCAAATTCATTTGATAAATAATCAAAAAACAAGGATTGGCTATTTATATATAAAATAATATATAGTTTTTTTCAGAAAATGAAATATTACTTTGTAAAAAGATCCTGAAGTGTCAAGAAAGGACAACTGATAAGAAAGTTATGAGATGAACTTCGAGGATGCCCTGCTGAATATGCTAAAGTCAATCTTGCACACAGCACATTGAAAATAAACAGTAAGGTTTAAAATGTAATTTCTTAAAATGAAACTGGTTATTTATACTGTTTTGAATGAATTGTGCACAATTAAATCACATAATGAATATTAGGGAGGAATGAATGAACATGTAAATTGTTGTGGACAGTAATGACTAGACTCGTTCTATAATATTAGGAATGCATCATTTAAGCCCAAATGTGTAACAAATCTCTCTCTTCCAATCATGGGATGGAAAAATAGTCCAGTAATTTCTAGGTTATTGTACTAGAGTTGGGGGCATTTGTGAAATTAGGGGCATTTATAAAGATTATGGAAAAAGTGTAAATACTTGAAATGCTTTTTTTTGTTAAATAGTGAAAAATAAAGGTTAATATATGAAATGAAGACAAAGTATAAGGATCCTGGGATAGTTTGCACCCTGATTATTAGTAGCTTCTCTTCAGAACACAGGTATGAGTTTTAAGAAATTAAGCTACACTTATTCTCAAAATACAAAAGCAATACCAAGTCCAATATTCATGAAGAAGCAACCCTGGTCTAATTCTTCTTAGCTCTCATTCCCATATTCATGCAGATTTATAAACCAAGATCAACTTTTTAAAGCTTTCTTATACAAGCAGTAGATTAACTTGATAAAACTTATATTCTGGACAAATTGATGAGAAAGCAATACAACAACATAGTTATGGACATTTTGTTGTTATTTCCTAAAATTGTAGATGTAAGAATAAAAGACATTTACAATAAAATGTCATTGAGTATTCTCACACAGGGCCAACCACTGCTAGATACGCCATCAATCCTTAATCAGTTAGTTGTTTTGGGAAGTGTTACAATAAAATACTACATAAGATGCTGTGGACACATCAAAACAAAGGATACATATTCACCTTTTTCACTATTCTATTAGGTTGCAATTTTATATTATGAAACTTATGAAATAATTTTACAGATTGGAGATGGAATTTATGTATTACATTTTCCCAAAGTGAGGCTGGATTCATAGAGAACAATAGGATGGTCCAAATCAGTGCTTTTGCATCATTCAATTTTAATGTTTTTCTGTTTGTTCCAGGTTATCCGGAAGTAACGCTATCAGCATTTTTCCTGTGACTCATTTTAGGGGCACAGAATTGCAATAGGAAGAAACTGACATTTCTATCATTGGGATATGAGCAAATATAAATGCTCCATTTTCTATGATGATCCTATTAATTGTCCATAAAGATATTATAAAATAAAAATTAATGGAATTTCATATCATTGTGAAATTTTCATGTACATTAATTCACAATTTAGAAAGGAACTTTCTTTAAATATCATATACTCCAATTTTTAATCAAAAATGTTACTGAATAAAGGGCCAAAGGGATATTGAATAATATAATGACAAGGTAAATTGCTTCCAATTTACTCAATTAAAAACAAAAACTATCCTAATTTTTACACCCTTCATATTTCTTGCTTTCCATTTAAATATAAAAGTATCATGCATTCAATAGTTATTTCTGTCTGCCCAACATAAATTTTTCTTTCTTCTAGTAACAGAACAAATACATCCTCAGGTTTTCTCCATAAAGCCAATTTCAGATGGTCTCAATGGACTGACCTTCACACAGTTACTTGTGACAGACCTTGTCATCAGACCACCTACCATTAAACCAGCCTGACTGGTCCAGAAAAGGACTCATCATTCACGTTTGCCCAATTGGAGAATTACTTGAGATTTTTTACAAGAGTTACAAGGCAAGACTATTAGTAAGAGTTTTAACTTCCAAATGTTTTGATTCAAATGGCTTGACGCAAATTGCAAGTTATGTGGCTCGGGCTTAAGCATAATATCATGTGATGAATAGAGAATACCTGCTCAGGAAGCCAAACAGAGGATATTAATACACAGAAATGGAGACGCAAAAAGGCCCCAGCATTAAATTAACAACTTATCTCACCTTTGCCCAAACTATACCTTGGTTTTGTCAGATATGATTTCCTTTTTACATTTATTACTGCTGTTATCATTATTATTTAGCTTTGGCTAATTTTGGCTGGAATGTGGGTAAAGAAAAAAGGAGATAAAATTATTAAAATAATCTGAAATTACAAAATAATATTGATAAAGTGATACGATGAATAGCACTTTTAGTGCAAAGTGTGAGAAAACATTCTCACATCCAGAAAGATGTAAGTTCAAGTGTCTGAACTGTAAAAAGAAGAATAATCATCTTGTAAAATATATTATTATCGGAATCCATGCAGACTTGCCAGTTGTTAGACCTGTTAGGACCTAAAATACAAGCTAAGTGGGAGATGGAGATCCCTTGGAAACTTAGATGATTAGCAGGTTATCTCCCTCAACTAAAATTTATAGTAGCTGGTGATTTCAAGCACATCATTAAATATTGTAAATCTCTTTATTTGTCTACAAAATGACACTAATAATATTAGCATTTTAGGATTGTTTTCAGGATATGATGTGATAATAAATGCAAAATATCTCTTGTCACAATTCCCAGAAGCATTAAAACCAAAACCAGAACCAAACTACTAGTATTGTATTCTCCCCTAAGGAGTCAATGTTCTAATCAAATGAGGTAGAGAGCATAGAGACGTTCCAGCTCCAGCAAAGAAATTGGAGAACTCTCCCTATGTAAGGCAGACTGGTTCTGCACACTGGGTTTGAGGAGAGGCAGTCTAGCTGGAGTTCAGATCAGAGCCCTTCATGGGCAATTGGGCAGGAACCTGAGGGCAATGAGGCAAAATCTGGATTCACATGCTGGTCGCCAAAGATTTATTGATATATCATCTGCATGGCTGAGGAAGACCCAGGCACCCTCCTGGGTTAGAGGGGTCAGGGTTTTGACTGCAGAATGACCCCTTAGTTAGCTATAGGGATTAAGAGGTACTAGAATCATTGATCAAAAACACTCTATGCTTCATCCCTCAAACACATACAAAAAGCTTGCCCTCTTTCTAAGGAAGTGGGCCTATTGATTTAGTGTATTGTATGAAGGAAAAGCTATCAATTATTTTGTCCCATATTCTGCCTCTACTCTCAGAATAACATTTATCTCCCAGAAATAATGTGTCTTGAGATAAACAAAAGTTAATATCTCTGAGTAGACATTGTCTCCCATGCCTGGGAACAAAAAGAGAAAATGAGATTGGGCCTCATGGTGCCATCCAGAAAGGATGCAATCACATCGATCAAATATCCCTGATCTATCATCTGGACTCAGACTGTTTAGAATGTCTGCCCCTCAACATTTCTTCCCATTGTGGCTTCCCTGAGACCAGACTATCTACCTCCACACCTGTTACAGATGAGCTAAAACTTATATTTCATTGGCTTATTTCTTTTTTTTTTAAGTTCTTCTCAAAGTAGGAGTATGCTTTATCATTATTAATTCAACTGATTTATATCAATTGTAAAATCAAAATTTAACCCAAATAAGGAATGAAATAGGTTTATTTTTCTTTTTGGCTTTTCTCATTGATCAGCACAAGGTTGTCTCTAATTAATGTACTAAAATTAGTATGTGCTAAACCCAAATATTCAAAATTATCTATACTTTTCCCTTCTCGAATGAGATAATCAAATTCACATTTATAAAAAAAAAAATCCTTAAACACAAGCTATGTTTCCCCCACTGTCCAAGGTTGAAGTCCTCAGTCAGGAGGCAACATGTAAGGATGCTCTTCAGCACGTCACAATACAAACTCTCACTGGCATAAGTCATCTGTCAGGGAACACAGACCAGCCAGAGTTGAAATCTTCACAGTAGGCACAAAGGATGAGACGCTTCCAGGATTTATCCATTGCACTCTCTGTGTGAATGAAACGGTCTGTAGGTAGAGGAAGTTTCCATTGTTTTACTAGAAAAGGTTTTAGATATGGCCCTCTTAGCCATGCTCCCAAAAATCATATAAAGGAAGTTAATGTTATTTTCTCTGTATAGAAGACCCCAATATCTGAGAAGAAATGCCATTAAAATATATAATCCCACTATTAAAATTGGCTGTAATTAAAAGAAAAGATCACTGATTTGTAAAATTGACGTTGCACATAAGGACGTTTTGATTTAGTCGCATAATGGAAATGTGAGGAAACATTGAAAAGCCATCCCAATTTTTCCTGAATCCAGGATGACCTGCCTCTATTTGCCATCGGTGGCCACGATAAAATGGCCAGATGTCTCAGCCTGAGGGTGCAATCCTTGCTCCTTAATGGGCTGGCTTTGAGTCCACTGAATTTTGTCAGATTACAGTAACTTCTGATGCTATTTCCCATCAGTTCCCTCTCTCGGTGCCTTTGCCTGCTTCCCAGATCCTGGCGCTGTGTCCCTCTCTGCTGCACATATATGCAGTTTCATCAAATCCCCATCAGCTCTAGGGCAGCCCAATCTGGCACCTGAAGAGTATGCTCAAATGATAAACCCTGAAGGTTTAAAACCTTTTGTATTGTGCCAGGGCTCTTATTAAGCCAACCACCTGGGTCCAAAACATATCTACCCAGGACACAGAAAGCTGGTCGTGAGAAATCCATATGACATTTTTGTATGACACTGGATTTTCTGCAATTTTGTTTTGTCTTTGGTAATAAATCCTTTTTCATGTGCCTGAAACTGTTTATCTTCCAATTACAAATTTTCATCTTGTCACTAAGTGGAAATATTTGTATGGACGAAGAGTAGAGATGGACAGAAATGAAAGAGAATGAAAATAAATGGTTTTGTAGTCTCGTAAATGGCAATGAGTTTTCAAAGACAAGTGCTCCCTTGAATGTAAAACAAGGCAGCTAATTCAGGTTTAGTAGAAAGTATTCAGGTTCAGGATATTTTTTATATTGACATGGTATTTTATTTGGGAATATCCATATATAAGGAAAAATCAACAACCACTATCTGACATGCATTTAAAACTTTTGTTGCTACTGTGGGTGATATGCCATATATGTCAAACAGACATTCTGTAATAGCTCATAGTCTGGTTTTTGAAAAAAAAATGCCAAAATTTTGGAAGATAAAAAGAATATTACTACTATTCAATTTTACATAATACAAAGTATGTGTATTGCATTTACTTAGAAGAAAGAGATCAGAGAGACCTTGTGAGGCCTGAAAGATATCATTACTGAGACAACTGCTGAGGGAATGAGTCCTACCTGAGACATCTGAAGTGAACGCAGCCATGTATTGTTAATTTTTTTAAATAGCATAAATTATTTGTTGTCACTTTTGTACATTGAGAAACTAAGGTTCAGAAAGTTTAAGAAATTAATACAAGATCACACAATTAAGTGAACAAGTTGGAATTCAAACCCAGGATTTTCTGATTATGAAATCAACAGACTTCCCATCATACCAAAAAGTAGAGGATTTATTACCATTGAGAATATAAAAGATATGTTCAGGTAGGACTCATTCCCTCAGCAGTTGCCTCAGTGGAGTAATGTACCCTAGATACTCAGCCCTCTTGTGTTATCTATTGTGCTGAAGATAAGAGCCACTTGCCTTGTGATGCTCAAGGTATAAAAATATGATGTAATAATTTTAGAAAAATGTTAATTGAATTCCTGTAGAAAGAATCCTTATAAAAGTCATAACAATTGAATCTAGAATCTTAAATCTGAAGGACCAGACTGGTTCCTTGGAAACTGAATGATTTAGACTTAGTTATTAATACTTCTGGAAATCATATTCCTCAGTTTAAAGAAGAAAAGATGTGATGATGTATGCAAATCTGTTTGAAATGCAAAAACCTAACATTGGATCTAGCAATTCTATTACTGGGTATTTACTCAAAGGAAAAAAAAAAACATTCTATAAAAATGACATCTGCACTTGGATGTTCATAGCAGCACAATTCCCAATTGCAAAGATGTGCAACCAACCCAAGTGTCCATCAATACGAGTGGATTAATAAAATGTGGTATATGTATACCATGGAGTTCTACTCAGCCACAAAAAACAATGGTGAACTAATATATTTTGTATTATCCTGGGTGGCGCTGGAACTCATTCTTCTAAGTGAAGTATCACAAAAATGGAAAAACAAACACCACATGTACTCACCATTAAATTGGTATTAATTGATCAACACTTATGTGTACATATGGAAGTAACATTTACAAGGTGTCAGGCAGGTGGGAGGGGGGAGGAGGGGATGGGTAAATTCACACCTAATGGGTATGGTGCATGATGTCTGGGGGTTGAGCATGCTTGTAGCTCCAACTTGGGAGATACAAAGGCAATATATGTAACCAAAATGTTTGTACTCCAGTGATATTTTGAAATAAAAAAAGTACATTAAAAAAAACTAATATAAATTCAAGACATAATTTTAGGTGATATTATTGTACATTTATTATTATTACTACTATTCTTCAATAACTCTATCACATACATCTTACAGGTTTTATTAATCTTTGTTCATTAGTAAACTGTTGTCCAATATTCCTGTCCTTTAATAATTCACTGCTATTTCTAAAAGAGAATAGTGGGAGATGGAGTAATTTCCCAAATAGGGGTTGTACCACCTAATCTAGCTCCCTTGCATCTGGGCTGGCCTATGTACATATAGCTCTTGCCCATGCAATGAGAACAGAAATGAGTAGCTGGTTTCAGCCAAAGAAGTTAAGAAGCATCGCCTTTAATGAATAATATGGTCAGTTAACAAATATGTATTCTCTACTTTAAACAAAAATGATCCAAGTAATATAAATATTCATGTGGAAAGATTTAAGAAGAAAACTGTCCTATATGTTAGGCCACAGGAGAACTACCGAAAAGGGGGTCATAGAATCTTAACTACTGAAGGATGAATAAGACTAGCACAGGAGAAAGAGAAATAGAGCTTGGGATAGTGTGGATTGATGAAAGGAAATAATAATAATAATAATAATACAACACTTCTGTGGAATGAAGGAGGCTGGGGAGACTAATTAGCAGAGGAAAAGCCTAGGAACAGAAAGATTGAGATAGGGATAATGCATTGACAACGAACGACTTCATCGATTAATCATTATTTGCTTTTGCAAAATAAAAGTGAATGCATTACTGTAACTCTTCATCACTTTTCTTCTTTAAAAAATGTACAAGAATGAAGGGAAAAAAGACATTTGGTAGATATATATATGTTTGCATAAATACACATATATGTGTGTGAATCTTGATGTTTAACTAGTATTAAAGATTCTGAATTAAAATATGCAACTTTTACAAAAAGCTTAAAATAATTAAATGTTACATTTTTCATAATAGAGAACCACAGAGACAGTCATTGACAGAGAAGTTTATACTTTTCTTTCAGTAATTATAAGAATTTTTTAGTCTTTCTATTGTAAGTAAACAAAATCAGTTAGAAAAAATAGTTGGACATTTTCATAGGAATCTTTGAAACAGTGTTGAAACACTAGTGGCAGTTTTTTCAGTTTTCAAGTCAACAATCATTTTATTTCAAATCAACGTTTTTCCCATCTTAAAATGCCAGATGATTTGGACATGTTTCTATCGTCTAGCTTAGTCACATAGACAAATGTTAAAATAAAATCTGCTCACTTCTTGGGATGTTGAGCCAGTGTTGAGATTGTTATAAACACAAAAGAAATACAGTTCTGTACAGTGAAGAAGTATTTATTCTTTCTAATGGCAGAATACACATAAAAATGGGTTTCCTCTCTTTGCCTGTGAGTATCCAGGTTTCTCTAATCACTTTCTAATATGCTAATTTAAAGTGTTTTGGTAGTGTTTATTCACAAAGGATTATTGGTTTTATAGTCTAGCCAGGAGAAGTTCATACTCGATGTGGAGTTTATTGTTCAAAGTAATTATCGAAAAGTACGTTTTTATTCTTATTATAGAACCAAAGCTATCAATGCTTAGGGGATTCAAGGTCACACAACTCTTTAAGTGTCAGGACAGGGATAAAAACAACAACAATAAGGATAATAATTTGAGTTAAACACTTAGTGCGAGACACTGAATGAGCGTGTAAGTGGATTAGCTTGTTTCATCTTTATAACAATCATATGAAGTATGTCATATCATTCTGTTTAGAGACAATAAACTGAGGCACAGAGATGAAGTAACTTGCTCAATGTCAAATCCCACTTGAGCCCTGGTGCTAGGTCCTGTGAGTGACTTCCCCCAACACTTTCACTTATGAAGAAGAGGCTCTCCTTTAGTAGAACAATAATCATGGATAGAAGAGAGCTGGGTTTCATTGGAAAAGGTATCAAATTCTTCAATATCATTATCTTCTGCAACAAAAAATAGAAGCACTGGCACCAACATGCTGGCCTGTTTTTAAATCCCCAAAGGCAGATAGTTATTTTTAATACGCTGACCTAATGGCATGTGGTGATCCAAGGTCAGCATAAAACTCCAGAGAGAGCTGAAGTATCAATAACATTTACGCTGGGCAGAGGAAGGGCAGAATGATCTCAAAGCAGCGTGTCTTGATTTTAGCTATAATTGCTCACCCAGAGCCATCACACCCTAATTAGATTAAACTGAGAGTCTTTGGTAAGGGGTGGAAGAGGATGGGGGTACTGAAGGCAGAAGAAATAGACTGGGTTAGCATAAAAGTATATTCCTCAACTTTTCAGAAGGATGCTGGCATTCACAGCTACCATTCCGTAACAGCAGCATCAGAAATCTCAGTAGCAGTATTCTGTATTATTTCTAAAGCCTTAAAAACATGATAATAAGAGGTAATTTGCACATGGTAGTAATACTCGTTGGGTGCCAGTCAGGCGGACAGAGGGTGGAGTGAAGCGGGTCAGGGGAGTAAACCCACTGCTAATGGAAACCGGGCACACTGTATGGGGGAAGGACGTGCTTGCAGCCCTGGTGTGGGCGAGGCAAACGCATTTCATGTGACCAAAATATTTGTGCCCCATAATATCCCGAATTAAGAAAGAAGAAAAATACAGACTTCTACAGACTTCTCATCAGAAACTATAAAAAAGAGTTAATTTGCATTATGTCAGTGAAACCAGTCTGTATTAGATATTAAAAATAAAAGATATTCCCATTGAACTCTGCTCTATCACCAGTTATTTTAAACATTTTTTTCTAAAAAGTTTTTTTATTCTAATATAAAGAGAAGAAATAAATGCTAAATATGACAAAATTAATACAAATGGTTTGTGGTGATGTTTATATTAGAGCTTATTTTAACTAATAAGAAAATTCATTAAGATGTCCAGTTAAACATTATCACACACATGCTAAAATAATGGCTTCCCTTATATATCAGCAGTAAACCAGTAAAAATCAAAATGTATAAAAAATATTCAGTTTGTGTGTGTGTGTGTGTATGTGTACCTGTGTTTGCATATCTCTGTGCTGTATTCCATTTTTTTCTAAGCTTGTGACTCCTATTTGCAAATATTTACTTGACATGTCTTCTTGAATATGTCATGGTACAAATTCAAATATTTACTATTATTCTTTTCTGAATTCTTCCTATCATTTTTTCTCATTGTTCTCATTATTTGGGGGAAATTTTTTTTACTGATTTATTTTTAAGTCCAGGTTTTCTAAACTCAGTTAATACCTTCACCATCTCCTTAATACTTCAAGTAAATTCATTCATTTACTCACAAGACATAGCTACTAAATAACTCTCTTTTTCTCCTGCAGTAGGCATCTTCCTGATCTCCTGTCCCATTAAGACATAGCAACCATAATTATCTTCTCAAAATATAAATCATAGAAGGTACTTTGTTGCTTACAACTCTTCAATGGTTTCTCTTAGAAATTAATAAAACATACACCCTTTCTCATGGCCCATGATGGCTTCCACAGTCTGGTCTCCATAATCCTTGATGCGTCTTGTGTGATACCCTCATCACCCACACTTCGCTTTCCCCATCAAAGTCACTTTAGTCTTCTTTCAGTTTTTAAGTATTACCACAAATTTCCTCCAATATGATTGTCACAGATTTAATGCCCTCTGTCTGAAGTATTTTCCTCCCTACCCTATCATTAAGCCTTTCAAAACTCTAACTTTCCTTTTAGGTCTGAGCTTTCATGTTGCTTCCTTGAGGACACTCCCTTTAATCTCCAATGTAAATTATATAGCCCATGTGATTGCAGTATATTCTTTTTCATTACCACTGTTTATATCTGTGTGTGTATAAGACAAACTAGCAAACTCTTCTAAATATGCTATGATGGTTGATCATTTTTTTGAATAAATATTAAATAGATACATCTGTTTCAACCACAGACCAAAAGAAACTCTAGAGGAATGAAAAAACAAGCAAATAAAATGATACAAATATTATAATTAATTTTTACAAAACAAATACCATAAACAAATCTAGCAGCACAGGCATAACTAAAAGGAAATACTTATAATAAATCGGTACACTAAAACTGCAGTCCCCAACCCCAGGGCCCCAGACCAGCACACCGTTGGGTTGGTGGCCTGTTAGGAACTGGGCCACACAGCAGAAGGTGAGCAGCGGGCAAGCTAGGGAAGCTTCATCTGTATTTACAGCTGCTCCCCATCACTCATAGCACCACCTGAGCTCCACCTGCTGTCAGATCAGCAGCAGCATTAGATTCTCATAGGAATGCGAATCCTACTGTAAAGTGCACATGTGAAGGATCTAGGTTGAGCGCTCCTTAAGAGAATCTAATGCCTGATGATCTGAGGTGGAGCTGAGGTGGTGATGCTAGTGCTGAGGAGCGGCTGCAAATACAGATTATCATTAGCAAAGAGGTTTGACTGCACAGTACATTTAATGTGCTTGAAACATCCCGAAACCATCCCCATCCCCATCCATGGAAAAGTTGTCTTCAGTGAAACTGGTACCTGGTGCCAAAAAGGTTGGGGGTCGCTGCGCTAAAACATTGAATTTTTAAAAAATATGTTGATTATCTTATTATACAAGGAGCTCTTATAAATAAGTTAGAAAGATTAATATATCAAAATGAAAATGGGGAAACAGAAAAAAATGTATGCGTGCAAGGAATAAAAATTATAATAGTCCTTAAAACATTTCATATTCATTAGTAAAAACAAATAGCAGTGTGATTTAATGCCTGATATTTTCATTAATATAAAATATTGACTGTCAATGTTTACAAGGATTTAGAAAAATTTTACTTTCATAGATTTCTAGTGTATGGTGTAATTGTTAATAAAATACTGGAGAGCAGTATGGCAATATTGTATTTGTATTGAATTGTATTTTATATTTGGGTAATTAAGGTCAACCCCTCCATGAGAATACTGAAGAAATCCTTCCCCCAGCACCTTTGATAGAAACTTTTTCTGCTCTCTGTGCTCTATAGTAGCAGATATATTATTTCATAAGATACTATTTTCTATTGATTCATAGTTCTATTAGTAATTTATTGATCGAGCTAAAATTTCTCTCCATTTGTTTGCTACCTAATCAACATATAACCTATTCTACATAACGGTCTTTCAAATGTTTAAAAGACATCATCATGCATGTTCTCCCTGACTTTATCTCCCTTGGGAAACTAGCCACCTTCCCTTTTTCTTTGGGATGAACAGAATAGAATGGAATTCATACATATCCATGATTTCAAGGCTTCTATAACACATGCATGCATACACCACCCTGGAAGAATATAAACCCCTGTGGGCAGGAATTTCTATTTTGTTCATAACAGTTAATATAAAGCCACACATGACATGAATCAATACATTCTCTATATAAATTACTAATATTCTTTCCTTCTGCAAAGTATCTTGGCCTGTTTACCAACCAACTAAGGCACTTTGTCAGAACAAAAGAATACATAGGTAGACATAATGTCTAGCAGAAGGAGCAGTCCGTGTTTACAGGTATGTGTGAGAGTATAGGTGAGAAAGAGAAAAGATGAGAGGTAGAGGATGTCAGGTGGAGTTATATTTTTATTTAAAATAAAGAGCTCCTGGCATGATATTTTGCACGTGGCAAATACTTGGGACACATTTTAAGGATTAAATAATAATAAATTTAATAACATTAACATATATACAAATCTCTACATATTAATATGATCCAAAAGAACTCATACACACATTTCAGAATGACATCGATCAACTTGAGTATTGGCTAAAATTATTTGGGGGGAGGAAGAAATATATTTGATTGTGAATAATTATAAGCATGGTTCATATTAGTTTAAAAAATAATTTTTAAAAATAATTCAGAATAATTATATTCACATAAGTTTCTGCCACATATTTTTTTTTAATTCTCTGGATGGGCCTCTGCATTTGCTCACATACCAGCAACACATGCCCTTCCCACAGCTCCTACCTTCCGTTATCAACTCACTACCTTCCCTTTTACTTTTCAAAGCCTTGATGCTATTTGACTTCCTCCTCAAAGCCTTATTTGATATGTTTCATCAGAATTAATTGTTCTTGCATCAGCATCCATGTGGCAAAACTTATATTTAACAAATGAATTTTCTTACGGTGTACTTATTTATATGCTTATGTTTCCCATAAGAGTGCAAGTTATCTATAGCAGTGACTATTTCTAATGCATCTTTGAACACTCACTGGGCCTGGTTCAGGACCTTGCACAGAGTAGGTGCTCAAACCACACTTAAAAAGTCAAATTGCAGTTCAGGGATATAGTTCTAGCTTTGGGGCATTCCATATTTCATTATGTGGCATTTCGGCCATGAAATATGTTGTATGGGATGTATTTTTCAAAATTAGGGCTAATTAAAATTAATTTTCTTCTGAGAGTCATTTTAGAATTTACAAGAGCCTGTGTGATAATTAGAGACACCCAGGGGTGTCACTAAACCTGTAGTGGGAGTCACTGTTCCATCAAACATGATCCACTGAAGTAGCTCCCGTGTGGCTATTAATATCATCCACTGCAAAATACGTCAAGGTTTATTAAGTGAAAATCTCATAAAGGTTTGCAAATAAAGTACTGCTTATGCAATATGGATATCATGTGGCTCAGTTCCCTTAAGAAGAAGAGAATTAATAAACAAACTAAAGCATCGGAGTGTTTATTCTCAGGAGTGTCCTCCAAGGATGTTGATGGGAAGTACAGAGCACTTAATTCTCTCATTTAAGAGAAATACAGCATGAAGAATATGTGAAGAATAGAGTCAATTGGAATCTTTTATACTTATACTAGGAAGTAAAAAGATGGCTCTGTGTTCATACATAAATTACACAGCAATCAATATTTTAATTTTATCTCTACTACAATATAATTTTTCCTATTATTCTTAATTTTCAATATAGTCTGAGGATTATACTCAAGCCAACTAGGGTATAAAAATGTGAATACCCCAAGGACAAAAGTCCTCTGCCTGCTATCAAGGAGCCCTTGGAGTTAGGCACTGGTATGAAGAGGTCTTGAATTATCCAGGGCTGTAACTATTGCAGTGCGGAGAATGGAGAAAGGTGAAGGGTAACACTTCATTAAAGCTAAAAGGTGAAACGCTGTGGATTTAATTGAATTAGATGACAGCACACCTAGACAGAGTGAGAAAGCTTTCCCACAGAATCAGTGCTCTCTGGAGAGAGGCAGTTTAATTCTTACTGTCATCGGGCTGAGGGAAAGTGTGGCCCTCATTAATTTCATTTACCTCCGCAGGGAGAAGTATCTGGGCAGAGGCAGGCACATGGTTTAGTGAAAGGAAATTTGTGGCTTTCCGAGATGCCCATGTACCTAGGAAACAGGCTTCCGCACCAGCTCACAAGAACAAACTTTCTACACAAAGCTTGGAATAGTCTGGATAATGTACCAAAATAAGAAAAAAAAAATTGTTGCTTTATTTTTTTGTGTTTAAACATTTTGATCTTCCAGTTCTGTCATAATATGGTCCACGGATCGGCAGTAACAGTAGTTGTCACACCAGGGAGGTTGAACAAGGAAGATTTTACTGCCTAGTTAGTCTAAGAATTGTTTTTAGCAGTTAGATACAGTACATATGAAAGAATAAAGGGAAAATTATATTTAGTTTATACCACGCGGTTTATTGAAAAAGTCACTTAATATTTACACCTTAGTTTTAGATAGAAATGTAGTTAAGAGTAGAGTTCCAAAAGCAACTTTAAGAAATAGTAATCATTTAAGCCAAGTCAAGGATTCCACAGTATTTTAAGAGCTAATAAATTATTCATTATTATTGTCTCTAAAAGCAAAATCAAAACACAAAAAAAACATTTTCCCATGATAAATGGAGTTTTATTATTTGATCAAGCATTTTCCAATTTGATAACAGATTTCTAAAGTTCAACTATGCACAATACAATATTTTAAACTATCTCAATGCTTTTCAAGTCCCGCCAGGCTAAGAATTTATAATGTATTTTAAAATGATTAATTTGTTTTAAATGAAAAAAAATTGAATGCATCAAAGTAGTGTAAAAGGTGCTAATTAATTTCCACTATGTTTGGAAAGAAAAAAGTAGGAATTTTTAAATAAACTTATTTATACATGTGAAAGCTTTATCATGTTTTCTTCAACTAGATAGAACCCCAAATAAAAGCAAAACAAGAAATTAATAAGCCCTTCAAATTATAGAACTGTATGCATGCATAAGTGTTTTATTTATTATATCACTGACTCCTTTGGTAAGTGTAGTTGGAAGAGAGAAGAGCCCCATAATATGCTGAAATAAAAAAAATTAAAATTCTAAAAAATTTTAAAAAATTAAAGATAGAACTACCATACAATCCAATGAATCCCACCTCTGGGCATTTATCTAAAAAGCTTTAAATCAGGATCTAGAAGAGATATTAGCATTCCCGTGTTCATGGTGGCAATGCAATATGTTTCATCTCTTCATTTATGACAAAGAATGCTCATTCGCCATGTTTGTTTTAAAATACACTTTAAAATAATCGAGTTAAAAAGTAAAGCTGGGTGTGGTGGCTCATGCCTGTAATCTTAGCACCTATGGAGGCCAAGGTGGGAGGATCACTTGAGGCCAGGAGTTCAAGATGAGCCTGGGCAACATAGCAAGACCATGTCTCTACAAATCAAAAACAAACCCAAAACAAATAACTGGGTGTGGTGGTGCATACTTGTAGTCCTAGATACTCTGGAGTGTGAGGGGTAATGATCATTTGAGCCTGTGAGTTCAAGGTTGCAGTGAGCTATGATCACACTCAAGAATGGGTGACAGAATAAGATCATCTCTTAAAAAAGAAAAATGAATGTTATGCCTATGCACATTTCCCCAAATTGCCATAAAATATTTTATATTTATTATAAGGAATAAATAGCAAAGGTCTTTGGTGTTGCTGTGATAAATTCTCCAATATTTTTATTTTAAGCACTGATTGACTATCTTTTCTCTAAATAAGTCCAGAGTAAAATTCATATGCAAACTAGGTATTTTTGTTCACTTTGAAAAGAAACAGAAGTAAAGTGTTAACATTTGCCTTAGGAAGTAAAATATATGCCATATAAATGACAAATGTTGTAACCTCCACCTCTATTATGCTGGTCTTTTTTTTCCTTCTAAAGTTCTGCTAACTAAAGCATTAATTCAAATAGTTTTTTCAGAATTATTAGAATATGCTATGTGTAATAGGAGACATAAAAATGCAAGCCTGCAACTGTTCCCTATTTTTTCTCAAAATAGTTGGTAACTAGTTTCCACATAAAGTATATTTGAAATAATCATTTAAATCATAAAAATAAGAATTTCAGACTTTTAATTAGGAGGTGTGTATATTAAGCATAAATGTACCAAGGAGCTTGTTTTATAACCCTGAGATAATTACAGCATCTTTCTGGCTCATTGTATTTGAATGAGACATTTGAAATAAAATTTTTCCTACTTACGTATTATTGGAAGATAGCTAAAACATCTACTTTATAATTGTGATTTAAAGAAAGAGCAGCCAAAGTGCTGTACAGACATGGGCCAAGTCTTAGAACAAAAGCAGGAAAGTAATCAGGTATCCTTAGTTTTTACCATGTCTTTTTTTTAATCTCTCCCAGCATCACACCCAGGATATCACATTACTTTACTTGTCACCTCTCCTTGGGCTCTTCTTGACTATGATAATTTCAGATCTGACAGTATTGAGAAGTACTGCTTAGGTATATTGCAGTATTTTTTTTTTGGTGTTTTCCTCATGACTAGACCAAGATTATGGGTTTTCTGGAATATCACGGAGTTAAAGTGCCCTTTCATTTCATCATATGAGGGCTACATGCTATTATACCAACATGCTTTATGGCTTTGGATGTTGACCTTGGTGACCCAGCTGAAGTAGGGCTGTCAGGATTCTGTCCTTTAAAGTTGCATCTTTTTATTCCCTTTCCAGAGAGCATCCTTTGGAAAGAAATCACTATCTGCAGCCCACACTTGAGCAGGAGTTATGCCCATCCTCCTTTAGGGTACCATGTCTTTAAAATTTGTTTGGAATTCTTCTGCAAAGAGGTTTGTATTTTCTTCTTTTATTAATTTATTCAAATATATCCATATATATTGTCTATGGACTCATGGATATTTATCTTATACTTTGGGTTATAATCTTATACTAATTTATCTATTATGTTGTGTAAATTATTCAAACTTTGCACATTAGGAGATATTACAGTTGACTCCTGTGTCATAATTCCATATGAGAGCTTTTTTGTTTTGTGTTTGTTATTTGTAACATTTCCTTACTTTCTGGTGCTACAAGATGCTATGATTTCTTCTTCTACATTTTAATCCCAAATCCTAGAATCAGCCCTTACTCCAAGAAGCCCTGGTTCCTTGTACTGGAGAATGGTATTAGAAATCAGATCTGGGGATTAGGTGTGCTCACTGCTACTGGCTCTCACAGCTGACAGAATAAAGAAAGGTGGAGATAGTAACTCATATATATATGTACATGAATCTATAAATATTTATTAGATAGCCATCTCTGTCTATATTGAGATAAACATGGATTCTTCAGCTCATATTTTTATCTACACTTTAGAGAAGATAAAACTTAGACTATTAACATTTAAATAATGGCTTCAAGGGCAAATACACAGTGAAGATGAAACTAGAATTGAAACTAAGAATTGTCTAACTTCAAAACATATGTTCATAGTGATTCATATCTGTTTCCTGGAATCTTCCAAATGAAATATAAGTTTTTTTTTTCAGCCTGGATACACAGTATATAAGGATACAAGCTAAGTTGCAGTAATGAAGTGTCTAAATTAGACAGAATTACATTTCTTGCTAACAAACAAAAGACATTTAGAGGGTTAGTTAGAGACTAAGTCCCCATTCTGTCTCTCTGCTCATCACTTTCTGAGGTTTGCCATTGTCAGGAGATTTAATGCCATATCATTCAACCACCTTTTCACCCCATCTACATTCCATGCTGTGGAAAAGGGAAACAGAAATTCTATCTGTGATCAATGGGTATATCATGAAGAAGTTCCAGGTGTTGCATTTATCCCTTCTACACACATCCCTAAGTCTAAACTTAGTCATGTGAACTGCACCCATCTACATAAGAGGGAGGGGAATATGATCTCTAACTGGGAAGCCATATGACCAACTAAGATTGGAAACCTATTGCTAAAGAGAACAGGGAGAACGGTACTAGGAGTGTTTAGTAAACTTTGCCACACTCTGATGAACTTCCTCTTAAAGGAGAATACAGATTATTACCCATTAAAATTAATCAGATGTTGATGTTCTATGATAATTAGACAGAATTAAAACAGTAGGTACCACATATTTATGTTTATAAATAGAAACAGAAGTACATCATGTATACTTAGGGTTAGAAATAAATTGAGCAGAATAAGGCCTATGGAAATAAAAATATGAGATAAAAAAGAAATGGAGAAAAATCTGTAGAAAGAAAAGAGGAAAGTTTAAAAGTCCAAGGAAAAAGGAAAAGAAAAATTGGTGGAACTAGATTGATACTCACATGCACACACGTATACACACACATATAGTATTAATAAGTGCTATCATTTAATGTTAATTATGTATAAACATTATGTATTAATTAGTAGATACTGTTATTTGTGTTTTTTTCCACACAAAATTATTCCTGGGGGAAATACATATTCAAATTGTCACCTAGTACATATTGTAGATTTTTCTCAAACCCTTTATTTTGAAAGACAAAGTGTATTTTGGAAAATCTACATTGGTCTGAAGGGATCTTAATCAATGTCTGTTTAAAAAGAAACATTTTGTGCACATATAAGAATAACATCTATTGGATGTTGGGCAGGGGGGAGGGGGGGGGGGAGGGGGAGGAGAAGGAGGGGAGGGGTATTTGCATACACAAAGAGTTCAAGGCGCACCACCTGAAGGATGGTCATATTTAAAACTCGGACTTAGCGGGGGAGGGAGGGACAAGGGCAACATACGTAACCTAAACATCTGTACCCCCATAATATGATGAAATAAAAAAAGAAAAGAAACATTTTGGCCAGGTGCAGTGGCTCACGCCTGTAATCCTAGCACTCTGGGAGGCCGAGGCGGGTGGATCGCTCAAGGTCAGGAGTTCGAGATCAGCCTGAGCAAGAGTGAGACCCCGTCTCTACTAAAAATTAGAAATGATCTGGACAACTAAAAATATATATGTATACAAAAATTAGCCGGGCATGGTGGTGCGTGCCTGTAGTCCCAGCTACTCGGGAGGCTGAGGCAGAAGGATCTCTTGAGCCCAGGAGTTTGAGGTTGCTGTGAGCTCGGCTGAAGCCATGGCACTCTTGCCCGGCAACAGAGCAAGACTCTGTCTCAAAAAAAAAAAAAAAAAAAAAAAGAAACATTTTTTGGTATATTCAAAGTCAATTGTAAAATGTATTGTAAAGAAAGCACATAAATTTGAAGAGTTTAAGTATTAAGCAAGATGTCGCTGCACAATAACTGTTGGATATCACTGTGAAAAAGCTTTTTAATAATCCCTCGAAGTGAAATTTATTAAGTAGTTATCTTTGTTGTGATTGCACATATCCATCTATAAGATGCTTGGGAGGGAAAAACTAATTCATCCTGATTTTACACGATTGAATTCTAATGATTTAGGGAAATATTTCCAGGAACAGAAAAATATGCATCTTCAAAAAATGCTGTATCTCAAACAATTTAAATACAATTAAATCTGATTTAGAAAAACTGGTAAGATGACTCAAAAAAACTGTGTTAAGTAATTAGAAAAAAACAATTGCATTGAAGATGCTTAGGTATAATTTTATAAAATAAGAATGAAAAAAGTGATACTTCAAATTGATTTTTATTTTATGTCAATATGATCACATAAGTAACTCTATTTACAAATTAATTAATTTGATAAATATTCACTGAGCACCCATCATGTGGTAGGCACTATCCTAGGAGCTGCAGAAACACTGACAAACAACACAAAGATAACCCTTTTGTGCTTTTATTTTAGAGGACCTCAAATTAATTAGTACATTAAACATTACATTAGGACTGTGACTCATCCCATTTCTACACATTTTTAAAAATTAAATTTGTCCTCAAACTTATCCTTTGTATGTTGTATGCAATTTCCAAGTGCGAACATTGAAAATATAATAGATTTTATATTTTGGAATGCATATATATGATACTTACACAAATAAAGTGCTAACTCAGATGTAGTTCTGAATTTGAGTGGGCTACATTCCATCTACATCTCTTTTCCTTCTTACTATACTAAAGAGAATCGATTTGGAGCCATGGAGAGCCTATAAATACTAGAGCATCAGTTTTTTCCTCCAAATGTTTGAGAACACTTGGTTTAAAACCATGTGTTTAAAACTCTGCTTTTTTAGTTTCCAGATAGCAAAACTCGAGTATATGCTAGACAATATATTATTAAGTCACTGAAGGGAATTTTGAAGCATTTGTGTATGGTTTGCTGGGGCTGCCATATGAAAGCACTACAGACAGCGTGGCTTAAACAACAAATTTATTTCCTCACAGTTCTGGAGTGTGGATTTTCACACTCCAGATCAGGGTGCCAACAGGGTTCGTGTCTACTGAGGCTTCTTTCCTTGGGTTGCAGATGGCCACATTCTCACTGTGTCCTCACGTGGCTTTACCTCTGTGCTCTCCTGGACACAGAGATCTCTATAGTTACTTCTTCTTGTAAGACACCAGCCACATAGGATTAGGGCCTCACCCTTACGATCTCATTTAATCTCCATTATCTTCTTTAAGGCACTCATTGCCAATACAGTCACACCCTTGGATTAGGGCATCAACATGTGAACTTGGTGGCAGTGATGGGGGACAAAATTCAGGCCATAGCAATTAGTAATCAATTATGGGTGATTTTGTTAACAGGGGGAATATTTCAATATTTTTATTCCAAGTTTGATTTGAAAGGATAATGTGCCTAGATACTTGGGGGATGTGCCTGCGTGTGTGTGTGTGTGTGTGTGTGTGTGTGTGTGTGTGTGTGTATGAAGCAATTGCTGTTAATAGGGGAAAATGCAAATTAACATATATAACTTTTAATTTTCAGTATTTTAAAAAACATAAGAAATCTTTTTATATTTTACAAGAATAACTATTTTAACGTTTTAAAAATAATTTCCAAGGAAGGGGAAAAATAGACGACAAAACAAATGCAATACAAAAAGAAAAAACATCTCAAAAATAGTTTTAAGAAGGTACCTGAGGATCAGGAAATCTAATTTTAAAAAGTTACTGAAATTATACATTTTAATTACAGAAAAGGTAAAATAGGTTAGGATTGTTTTAAGTCAATAAAAAAATAAACAAAAAACAAAAACTAAATTAATAGCAAAAAGACAACCAATTGCAACTAAGGGTACATGTCCAGAAAAATTTATAATTAAAGCAAGAAAAGGCCAATATTTCTTCAAAGAGTTTCACCTGTCTGTTATAGTCCATATTCCATGTATTCATTATTTGACACACAAAATATCAGTACTTTAGAATTCACAAGTGTATGGTTTATTTATCTTTTTAAAGAACAATTATTATTTGTTATTTCCACAGCAAGTGGAATCATTTCATCTTGAAGAACTTTGATTTTTATCATCAAACACTCAGTTTTGCTTATTTGCTATTAAATTACCTCTTGCTCTTTTATTTTCAGTAAAACTATTTCTAGCTTAACAATTTTGAGAAGGGCAGTAGCATCTCTTTGGAGAGTCATGAGAAACCCTTGGCTGTATATCAGCTGTCAGGACTCTGGTAGATGAAAGAGGTGCAACCTACTCTCTCTATTTTAGAGCATCATTTCTGCGGAGCCGCTGGTCACTGTCAGTTTTTGATATTAGAAGTGAAGTCCATTAACCAAACCTGGATTCCTCTTTTTAGCACATTTTGTACACCATGGAGGCCAGGAATAGTAATAGAAAATATATTTTAACCAATTATAACTAAACCATATAAAAATTTTAAATTTATGAATATGTTATGAGAAAGCTTACATTAGTTCTCTATATTTACATGAAAAGAGCAGCATTTACAAAGATTTTGAACTTTTAGAGAATTTTATAATTAGAAAGTTCATTATCCATGTAATTGCCATTAAGGGCATCATTATCCTAAATTTTATTATGTATTTAATTAGCCCTTTGCACACAAATCAGTGTCAGTATCAATAATGCTATACTGTGCCTCTTTTGCAAAAGTAACCTACATCAAGAATTTGTTAGTTTTCAGTAAATACACACAAAACAAAGTTAAGACTGTTATATACTTAAACAGCAATTATAATAGCAGTGATGAAATTTTCACCCTAAAAGTGTTGCTTGAGAACTTGAATTTCAAAGTAATCTGTAAATTTGACATTCATGGAAATAGCTAATCTGCTTATTTGATAGCACATAGATCTATTTGGTGGAAGAATAAAGAAAAAATATATTTATAGGCATTTCATGAAAAAAAAAATTAGTCCAAATAGAAAATCCTACTTCCAAAAGACTGGGAAATTTGTTTGCTTTAAATAACTTCTTAAATAAAGACATATATAAACATATTGAAGATCTTCTGTAATAAACATTTATTTCTCTCTTTTTTACTATTTATAAAATAATAATAGTAATAATAAATATACTGCAATAGATGGTAAAGTGACAGTGTTTACTCCCAGAGCTTATGGAATCGATTTTGTGAGATAAGACTTGTAGCTATTATTATATCAGCCACATCAACATAGTCAAGATGAAGGTTTCAAGGGTTTCTACTTATTTGATGTCTCTCACTGGGCTCCAACATCTCAATAGTCCAATCCTATTATTTAATCATAAAATTATTCAGAAGTATTCTGTAACAGAGATCTTAAAAAACGTAGTTTGGGAACATTTCTTCACAATCAATTTAGGTATAATTACCTACAAAAACATACATGATATTATAATTCTGCTTTTAGTGAGGTGAGACTAAGGGAATTAATTATTATAATGGCTTCAGTCCAAGGTGAATTCGTCCTCTTTCTCTTTATTTCTTTTCTTTTCTTTTTTCTGTTTCTCTCCTTTCCTTTTTTTCTAAGTTTCTTTGGCTTATTCAGTCTTTATCACTCTGACCCATGATGAAGTTGTCACAAACTGAACGGTACTGGGATTGTGAACTCCCTTCACTTTATTTGCTGTTTGATCATTCATGCATTCATTGATCCATTTTTGGTCAGATTCCTTTTTAGTGATTTCAGAGAATTTTAAGTCTCTGCATTTGTAATGCAAACTCTTTATTGACTATATTTATAGGTGAGATTTCTGACAAAGATTTATTCTTACTGGGTTAACATGGTTAACTGTTACAGAAACATGTAACATGGTTAACTGTTACGTGGTTTCACCGTTACTGAGAACAGCAGGATGAGTGGTTGTCAATTAACCATTTGCTCCTGCTCTTCTATAGACATCATACGCATCATATAACAAAACAGTAAGAGAAAATGGGAATTTTGATAAACTAATTAGGACAAAATGTAACAAAGACTTTTTTTCTTATTATTATAAAAACCAGACCATACTGTGTAAAAACTCTAAAACTAAAAGAATGTGTAGTCAAACAGTAAAAGTCCCAGCATACACAAATATCACAGAGAGCCTCTGGAAATATTGGTGCACATTTTCAAGCTTGTATTTTCAAGCTTGTTTGCGTTCAAGCTTGTCTTGTATGTGAGGGAGCACGTGTGCAATTTCTAGAATTATATCACAAATACATACAGTCATCATCCTATACATACTGATACATGGTTTGTTAATAGTGTGATAGGGTATCTTTTCACATGAAGAGTTATAGAACTATTATACAGTACAGCATTAGGTTTCTGTTTTTGTACTACAGTATATTTAATTATACTGCTCAATTTATATTTAAGGCATTTCTAATTTTGTATTATTGTAAAAAATATTTTTTAAAAATTTCCAGTGCATATGCTTTATATTTGTAAAATTGTTTTGATTTATGCATCCTAGAAGTAGAATTTTCAAAATCAATTGGTAAAAGAAATGCACATTTAAAATATTGACTAACTAAATTTTAAAAGATTTGATTACATACCCATGAACAGTATGTGAAAATATCCATTTCCTAATATCCCCATCAAAGTTATAATCAAAGTTTGGCTTTCTAAAACTCTTAGGAAAACCTATAGTTCATGGTATTAATGTACAAGTCAGACTTCTTTCTCTTTTTTCATATTTATTTATCATTTATAGGATTTTCCTTTATGCTTTGTCCCTTCACATCCATCTGTATCTGTATGGATTAGTTGAAGGTTTTCACAGAATAGGAACATTAACTCTCTACATATTAAAAATCTAATAATTTTTTTTCCATTTTGTGTTCTTGGGATCTTATTTGCTCTTTTCAACAGAAGTTTTTAATTTTTATATAGTCAAGCTTACATACTTTTTCATTTATGGATTTTTTTCCACCCAAATTTCTTAAATTCACCTGCATTTTCTTAGTTTTTCTTATTTCCCATTTTAAATTTGAAGAAAAATTCATGTATTTGAAAGTGAGAGTATAGGGGGCTATACTCTCAGGGTATAAAAGGAGGAATTTAGGGCAGTACAGAGCGCACTTTTAAACTGTAATTGTCAAGAAAGAAGAAGATTATAGACATATCTTAGAGGTTAATGGGGGAATATAAACAAAGTACAGACATGAGATTAGTCGAAGTGTTTTTCAGAACCGTGGGTTAACATATTCCACCTGACTGGAAGATCGATGTAGGAGAACAGTTGAGAGAGACTCTCTTTAAGGAACGTTAATTACAGTCGGCATTCTGAAACTATGGGATTGTGTTGTTTATTTGTTTTCACCCAGGAATGACATCATAAAGGCAGCATTTTAGTATTGACTTAACATAAATAATCTGATTGTCAACTCAAACTGAAATAAATCAAACTAATAAGAGACACTTTGCTAATAATTTCAAGGTTATACATTATCAAGACTTCAGAAAAAGCAGGTTGAAGTCCAGGACACTTGAGGAGAGCTCCCTAGGTCCTTCCTTTCAGCATGAAACAAATTTTGCCTGCACGAGAGTAGATAAAGTCTCTAAATGACATAAATGATTATCACCACACCCCAGAGAACATTTGGTCTACGAAATACCTCCACTTCATGCACCAGATTATATAACATTTTCCAGGGAACTATATCTCATAAATCCATAGATTCTGAATTTATTCACTATAAGAATTTTTTTACTAGAGATGTCAACAACTATCCACAGACAAAAACCCTATGAAATATCATTAGTTTATTTCCTTAAAAGTTCATTTATCATGTTGGCAAAGAAATTAGATGAGGTCCCTGCTTCTTTCCTTCACCCTGAGAACATCCTCTGGTAAAGGGTTTGAATGGATCACAAGGCAGTCACTTCAATTCTTTCTGCCCCAAGGATGATTAACATAATTGCAATATAGAAGAGTTTATGCCTACCAAACTGTAGGCAAACTGTCAGAATGAGAGATTAACTAATTCAACGGGGTAGCTGTAGAAAGCAGAGGCAAAGAAATGTGTCCTTTCATTAAAAAAGTGCTTCATAATTCTTTCAAAAATAGTAAAATAAACAAAAAACTTTCTAAAGTTACTTTCCCTTGCAATAAATAGGTATTGACAATAAAATTCAATCTCCATCCTCTTTAGAGAGGAATTTTATATACTTTCCCTACTTATCAAGACAAGTATGCCCATGAAATTGTTATTTGTATAAAAATGGGAAATAAACAGGATGTAAAAGAATTAGCAAATACATAAAAGTTAGCACTGCCTATTTTTCACCAACCCAGAGGTTCTTATCAACAAATTAATTTGGCTCAGAGATATTAATACTTATCTGACAGCAAACAAGATAACTGGTTCCACTTTTCCAAATATTGCATTGAAAATTACATTATGATATAAGGAGGGGCTGGGAAATGAAGAATTTTTCATATTTGTATGATGGGAAAAAAATTCTATCTGTAAGAAGAAAAGTCAGTTTTACCTGTTGCTAACAGTAGTGAAGCAGACTTTTTTAAAATTGGAATGTAATAGACCTATTCGGCTTTGGCTATTATTGCTGCAGGTGCTTTGATTTTTCCTCTGCGTCATAATTACCACTAAAGGAAATGGGAGGTGGCAAAGCACTATTTTGTCTAATTTCCTCTGATTTTCTTCTTCAGAACTTATTTTTTCCTTTAAACCTTTGCTCCACATATTTTATTTCTGTTACTGCACAAGCTGTGGGACATAATAAGCAGCATTTTAGCACCATTCTGTTCTTTACTCGTGGTGGATAAATCACAGCAGAGTCGCTAACAGCTTGTGACTGACAATCTTCCTTGATGGACAATCTGTGATCCTTTCAGTCTTTTACTAATAAGCTCATTAGGCGAGAATGGCTAGAAATCCTTTCTGGGATATAGCAATGAACCACAGCAAATTCAGTGCATGTCTGACCACTCAAACTTTAGAGAATCAATCTTTCTTCAATCAAAACTTTGTCAAGTCCTGACGAATGTCTGTTGAAGGTTACTGATTTTTTTTTTAATAAAAAGGTTGTCAGAAAAATCAAGAAAGCTTTCTAGTCTAACGTAAGTCAAGGGGAAATATTTCTAAACCACATTTTGTTTTGTTTTTAAATTTTCATGAATAAATACATGAAAATGCTTATCGGATGTTCAAGTTGCCATGATTTTTAAATCGAAAGTGAAAGGTAGTTTCCTACTCAGTAACTTAGTGACCAAAAGAGATAAGAAATTCAGTTTGATAAAGATATTGAGATTTTTATCATTTGTTAGATTCATGGGTATCTTGTATAAATAACGAAAGGTTTGCTGGCAATTACAATAAATATGATGAGAAGAATGCTTTATGCATATTAATGATAAGTTAATATTGTCTTGTTGCAAATAAAACAATGCAAAGTTTTCTCATAATGTATATTTAACACAATTTTATTCTGTTCTTTTTAACTAAATCTTGTTCTTAGATTCATAGTAATAATAAAAATCTAGTTTCAACTTTATTACTGGATCAAAGTAGTTAAAAATCTATACCTGACATGAATGATTTGCTATGATTCTTCATTAATATGAGATTATAGAAACAAGACTGATAGAAGTCATCGGAAAACAGTTAAAGGTTTATCCTTCCTCCCATTCATGAAGTTACTCAAATCATGGAAATTTGGAAAAATGCAAATCAAGGAACCAAAGTATTTACAGTGAAAAAAATTTAATCTTAGATCAGAATCAAAGAAAAGATTGCAATTAATTGATTAGAAGTTGAGCCCTATATGTCTTTTTATGTACATATTTAATTTCATTGAATAATTTTTTAATATAAAACTGGTGATTCCATTACATGATAATCTATAGTTTTTGAAATTGATGGATGTTGATAATTAATACATTACAAAGTTAACAGTATATGTGTGTGTATATATATATATATATAGATATAGATATCAAGAGAAGATATACATTTTTTACATACTTTTTACATTTATCTTCTCTAGATAAAAAGAAGACATAATACCATTACCAGGCCAAGTTTTTAAAAATAATCAAACAAACAAATCAAAACAAACAAAAAAAATAAAATGTCTGTCTGAAGTAAAAATAGTAAATTCAACTATACTATTATATTAGGGCAGCAAGTAATGAGAATTGTTTAATATTTTAAGCATTTGAGAAATTCTAGAAATGGTAAATCTTATATTAATATTTGTCATATTTTCAAATGCAATCAGGCGAAGCCTATGTTTGAAATTCTAATTCTTATCAATTACACAAGCAGAAATATGTCCAACAAAAGCGAGTCAACAGATGAAAATTATCAATTGGAAGGGATAATTTTTGACCACAGAAGTACATTGTCGAGGTGGCCTGACTTTACCAGATCAATATTCAACAGTGCCTGCCTGCTCCAATTATTGTCCAACTTGGCCTGTGTTATCATCAGGTGTGGACATGATATTTAAACATCCCCTTAATTGCTTTGTTTTGGCAAGATTGTCTGCAAATGACTCGAAATACAATATTAATTTGTAATCTTACCCAACTCCAGTAAATTATCAGGTTATGAAACACTAAAGAGATCTCTCATTTCCTTCATTCTTATTTTTCTCTGAGGACCACACGGAGCAGTTAATTACTAATTCACTATTATTTACAATGATAGCAAAACATTTTACAGAATAATAAATATAGTCTAAAAGTCCATTTATAAAAACATATTACTTCTAAACACAGAATTTTTAAAAAATTATTTCATTATAATTCTAATTAAGCAAACACCGTATAAAATTTAGGTAATTGGGTGTATGAAGTAAAAACTTGGTAGTTATAAAGTCCTTGGTGTTTACATAAAACTAATCTTATGAAAATTGATTAAAGCTGACAAATTACTACCAGAAGAAATGAACTTAATTTACTCAACAAACTAGGAATAAGGATGAAAGGAATTATCAAAAAAATGATTAGATTTTTTATGACATTGCTATATAGAATCATTTTCAGCCTATTGCTGGATATGAATTTAACACTTTGTGGACCATAAAAATAATATGCTGTTATTTTCAGACTTCAAGCCTTCACATTGCTTCTGATAGCAGCAACAAACCTATAAGAACGGGAGAAAATACATAGCAGAGATACCTTGATAGGAAACTTGCCATATACAAACTAAATTCATAGAATGAAAATGAAATTGGGTATCTCCCCTCCTCCCTTTTCTCCCTTTCACTTACCCAGAAAGCATTATTTCTTAATTTTTGTTGGGGTGGGGAGAAGAGAAAATGGGTATTTTTCACTGTACCCCCTCACTATCTCAAAAATCACACCAATGTGTGAGGAAAATGTTTTGGAAACAGATGGTGGTGATGGTTGCACAACATTGTGAATGTGATTAATGCCAGAGAATTGTACATTTCAAATGGTTAAAATGGCAAATTTTATGTTATATATAACTTACCAAAATTAATAAAAAACTACTTTAAAATTACAACAATGAAAATAAAAATAAATTAAAACTCCATTTTCAATGAATAAGTACAGATACTCTTCAACTTACAATGGGTTATGTCCTAATAACCCATTTATAAATCAAAAATATCATAAGTCAAAAATGCATTTAGTTCCCTGATGAACCCATCATTAAGTCAAAAAATTCTAAATCTATTGTAAGTGGAGGACCATTTGTATATACATAGCCCATATTAGCATACTTTGAGTTCATGGAATATGGAATCTAGCCTTGACTGAGGAAATGCCTGAGGATAATTGTAGGCCATTTAGCCTTTAAGCAGAAAACACATGATCTTAAATTTGAGTGTCATGATCCTTAAAGTCTCAGATTAAAGGGATTAACACAATTGACGGTGGAAGAACCAGACATAATACTAAAGAGTCCCATGTGTGCACTAAGTAACTGTAGGTATGCATCACTTAAGATGACACAGATTGGAAAAATACTTTTCCTACCTTCTGACTTACTTTCCAAGTAATGGATTGTGCTGGAGATTAAGTAGTGTAAGACAAGCATATAAGACAGTGCATCTTGCTAGCACTCGCATTGGTAAATTCTGTGAATTGTGGGCTGTTAGAGTACATGGAATGTTCTTCCTCCATACTGAGAATTATTAACCCTGGAATGAGCATTGAGCTGTTCCACAAAAGGAATCTCAAAAACATGATCTGAGAGGGTGCAATATTTCCAATTAACTGCGTCCCAAGAAAAAGCTGAAAAATATTTACAGCAATATAAAAATATTCAGCACCCCACTGGGTAAAATTCATAATGTCTGGCTTATGATAAAAAACAAAAAATACCCTCCCCCCCCCAAAAAACAACCAAAAAACGTTACCAAGCTTGCAAAAATGCAGGAAAATACAACCTACATGAAGAGTTCAACCAACTAAAACTGACTCAAAGATATTTAAAAAAAAGAAAAGAACAAATTGAGTTTCTAGCGGTGAAAACTATCATGAGAGGGAGAATACATGGGATGGAATCTATGGTAGATGAGACTTTGTAGAATAAAAGAGTAGTGAAGCTAAAGACATAGCTGTTAATATAAAAAACTATTCAAAATGAAATACACAGTAAAAAGAAAATTAAAAACAAGAACAAAAGGAATAGAGAATAAGCAATGGAGCAATTTCAAGGGGGTGAGCAATTTGAGTCCCCGAAGAGGCTGGAGCAGAAAAAAATATTAGAATAAAAAATGGCTGAAATTTTTCTAAAGTTGATAAAATCTGTAAGTTCACAGATCAAAGAAGTTCTCCAAACACCAAAAACAATGAACAAGAAAAAATTATAACAAAACACGTCATAATTAAGTTGCTCAAAATCAATAAAAAGAGAGAATCTTAGCAGCAGTCATAGCAAAAAGGCAGGACTTGGACAAAAATAAGGAGCACAAAAGTTTACCAGTGGAAACAATGTAAATGAAAGATCACGAAACTCTATCTTTAATAAAATGAAGGAAAAAAATGGAAATATAACACAAATCCTCTTGATCAAGATTTCTGTGCCCTGACAAAATATTGTTCAAAAACAAAGGCAGAAAAAGACTTTTTCTTCTCAGACAGATGAAAGCTAAAAGAAAACCAGCATATCCTGGAGATATAGCAGGTTCTGTTCCAGAGCAGCACAGTAAAACAAACACTGCAATAAAATGAGTCACATCAATTTTTTGGTTTCTCAATGCACATAGAAGTTATGTTTACACTACAAGCAGTCTATTAAGTGTGTAATAACATTCTGTCTAAAAATACAATGTACATACCTTAACTAAAAAATACTTTTTGCTAAAATGTTAATGAGCGTTCATTCAGCAAGTCATAATCCTTTTGGGTGGTGTAGGAGCTTGCCTGGGTGTGGATGGCTGCTGACTGACCCAGGTGGTAGTTGCTAAAGGCTGAGATGGCTGTGGTCATTTCTTGAAATAAGACAACAACAAAGTTTGCTGCATTGATTGGCTCTTCCTTTCACAAAAGATTTCTCTATAGTATGTGATGACATTTGATAGTAGAACTTCTTTCAAATCTGGAGTCAATTCTCACAAACTCTGCTCCTGCTTTGTCAACTAAGTTTATGTGATATTCTAAATCCTTTGTTGTCATTGCAACTATGTTCACAGCATCTTCACCAGGAGTAAATTCTATCTCAGGAAACCACTTTCGTTGTTTATTCACAAAAAGCAATTCATCATCCATTAACATGTTACCATGAGATTGCAACAATTCAGTCCCATCTTCAGGCTCTGCTTCTGTTAAAGGCTGGTGCAAAAGTAATTGAGGTTTTAGCATTGTTGAAATTTGCCTTTTGATATTGGAATACATTCTTAAATAAAAGTGGTTATGATATACATCGTTTTAATGTACATTTCTCACTTTATGTTTTTCTTTTGTTAATGACTTATTACTTGCTGTTTATTTTATATTTATTTTAGACTATGGAAATGATGTTAGACAAAAAACAAATCTGAGCAATTTTCTTACTTGAGTTCAAAATGGGTCGTAAAGCAGTGGAGACAACTGGTGACATAAACAATGCATTTGGCCAGGAACTGCTGACAGTTGATGATCTGCTGCCAGTATGATCCACCTCAGCTTTCTGAATCCCATTGAAATCATTACATTTGAGAAGTATGCTCAGCAAATCGATGAGATGCAACGAAAACTGCAATGTCTGCAGCCAGCATTGGTCAATAGAAATTGTTCTCCACAGCAATGCCCAACTGCACGTGGCACAACCACAACCAACGCTTCAAAAGTTGAACAAACTGAGCTACGAAGTTTTGCCTCATCCACCATATTCACCGCTCACCAACTGACTACCATTTCTCAAGTGTTTCGACTTTTTGTAGGGAGAACAGTTCCACAACGAGCAGGATGCAGAAAATGCTTTCCCAGTGTTCATGGAATCCCAAAGCATGGATTTTTATGTTACAGAACTAAACAAACTTGTTTCTTGTTGGCAAAAATCTGTTGATTGTAATGGTTTCTATTTTGATTAATAAAGATGTGTTTGAGCCTAGTTATAATGATTTTAAAATTCATGGTCCAAAACGGCAATTACTTTTGCACCAACCTAATAATTCTATTTCTTTTGTTATTTCCACTGCATCTGCAGTAACTTTTCTCCACTGAACTCTTGAACACCTCAAAGTCATCCATGAGACTTGGAATCAAGTTCTTCCAAGATTCTGTTAATGTTGATATTTTGACCTCCTCCCATGAATAACAATTGTTTTTAATGGCATCTAGAATGGTGAGTCCTTTCCAGAAAGTTTTCAATTTACTTTTCCCAGATCCATCAGAAGAATGAATATCTATGAAAGCTATAGCCTCACTAAATGAATTTTTTAAATAATAAGAATTGAAAGTTGAAATTACTCCCTGATCTGTGGGCTACAGAATGTATGTTGTGTTAGCAGACACAACACTAATCTCCTTGTGTATCTCCATCGGAGCTCCCAGGTGACAAGATGCATTGTCATTGAGCAGTAATATTATAAAGGGAATTAGTTTTTCTCCAAGAATAGGACTCTGCAGTGAACTTAAAATATTTAGTAAACCATGCTATAAACAGATGTGTTCTCATCCAGGCTTTGCTGTTCTATTCATACCACACAGGCAGAACAGGTTTAGTATAATTGTAAGAGCTCTAGGGTTTTTGAAACGATAAATGAGCATTGGCTTAAATTGAAAGTCATCAGCTGAATTAGCCCCTAACAATATTTACCCCATCCTTTGAAGCTTTAAAACCAGCCATTGACTTCTCTTCTTTAGCTACTAAAGTCCTAGATGGCATATTTTTCCAATAGGAAGTTGTTTTGTCTACATTGAAAATCTATTGCTTAGTGTAGCTGCCTTCATTGGTGACCTTAGATCTTCTGGATAACTTGCTACAGCTTCCATGTCAACAACTGCTGCTTCACTTTTTATTTTATGTTATGGAAATGGCTTCTTTCCTTAACCTCATGAAAAAACCTCTGCAAACTTCAAACGTTTTTTCTGCAGTTTCTTCACCTCTCTTCCCTTTCATAGAATTGAAGAGAGTTAGGGCCATGTTCTGGAATAGGCTTTTGTTTAAAACAATGTTGTGACTGGTCTGATCTTTCCAGATCACGAAAATTTTCTCCATGTCAGCAATAAAGCTGTTTTGCTTTCCTGTCATTTGTGAATTCATTGAGTAGCACTTTTAATTTTCTTCAAGAACTTTTCCTTTGCATTCACAACTTGGCTAACTATTTGGCACAAGATGCCTAGCTTTCAGCCTATCATGGCTTTTGACAGGCCTTCCTTACTAGGTTTAATCATTTCTAGGTTTTGGCTTAAAGTGAGAGATATGTGACTCTTCTTTCGCTTGGACATTTAGAGGACATTGTAGGGTTATTTATTGGCCCGGTTTCAATGTCATCCTGTCTCAGGGAATACGGAGGCCCAAGGAGAGGGTGAAACATAAGGGGGTGGCTGGAGCACACACAACGTTTATTTATTGTTTGCCACCTAATATGGGCATGGTTTGTGGTTCCCCAAAATAAATACAATAGCAACATCAAAGATCACTGATCACAGATCACCGTAACAGATATAATAACAATAAAAAGTCTGAAATATGATGAGAATTCCCAATATGTGACAGAGACATGTAGTGAGCACATGCTGTTGGAAAATGGCACTAACAGACTTGCTTGGCTGAGGGTTGCCACAAACGTTCAGTTTGTAAAAGATGCAATATCTGCAAAGTACACTAAAGAAAAATTCAATAAAACGAAGCATCCCTGTACATCACCAGCAGAATTGCACTAAAGGAATGTGAAAGAGTCCTGTAGACTATATGGAAACATTGATCTACACAAAAGAATGAACCAGAAATGATAGTTGCATAAATCAGTATATAAGAAATTTTATTATTATTCAAATTTATTTAAAAAGTACTTGGCTGCCAAGACAAAAATAAAAACAATTTAGTAAAAAGGGTTTATAGCTATATAAGAGTAAAATGCATAGCACAAATATCTGAAAAGGAAAAATGGAGAGATATCATTTTAATGTTCTTATCTTATACTATTTGTGAAGTGATATAATATGACTTGAGAGTAGCCTGTGATAAATTAAAATATGTATACTATAAACCTTAAAGCAAACACTAAAATAAAATTAGAACTAGTTAGCTAAAAATAGAATTTGAAATCATTACAATTTGATTAAGCCAAGGTAAGTTAGGAAACAAGGAAAAGAAGAATTGACTTGTAGTGGGCATTGAATCATATAGCTTAAATGAGCGAATTATATGCTACGTGAATTGCATCTCAAAGAAGTTGTTAAAAAAAGGAAGAAAGACAAAAAGTACCAACAAGTCAAATGATCATATTTCTTTTGGGAAAACTATACATGTACAAGTCTCTCTGACTGAAGGGAACATCCAACATTGTTTCATAGATCCCTCACGGATCTTTTCAACCACATTCCCACACCTTGTTTCTGCATGTCCTTGGATGCACCATAGGAATATGAAAGATCAGAAATATAATAGAAATCAAAGAGTCTGTTACAGATTAAATTGTGTAGGCCAAAAATTAATATGTTGAAGAACTAACTGCTGATACCTCAGAATGTGACTGCATTTGAAGGAGAGTCTTCAAAGAGATAATTAAGTTAAAATGAGGTCATTATCCTGGGCCCTAATTCAATATGATTGATGTCTTCGTAAGAAGAGATTAGGGCACTGACAAACACAGGGGGATTATCACGTGAATGTTCAGGGAGAAGAAGAGCGTCTACAAGCCAAGGAGAGGGATCTGAAACAGACCCTTCCCTCACAACACTTGGTAGGAACCAATCCCGCCAACATCTTGATGTCAGATTTCTAGGCTTCAGAACTGTGAAACAGGCCGGGCGCGGTGGCTCACACCTGTAATCCTAGCACTCTTGGAGGCTGAGGTGGGAGGATTGCTTGAGCTCAGGAGTTGAGACCAGCCTGAGCAAGAGTAAGACCCTATGTCTACTAAAAATAGAAAAAAATTAACGGCACAACTAAAAATAGAAACAAAAAATTAGCCAGACATAGTGGCTCATGCCTGTAGTCCCAGCTACTCAGGAGGCTGAGGCAGAAGGATCACTTGAGCACAGGAGTTTGAGGCTACTGTGAACTAGGCTGACACCACGGCACTCTAGCCTGGGTGACAGTGCAAGACTATGTCTCAAAAAAAAAAAAAAAACAATAAATTTCGCTTCTTTATGCCCCTCATTCTGTCACACTTTGCTGTGACAGCCATAGCAAACTAACACAGATTCCATGAAGTCGAAAGTGAGAGGAATGTTTGAAAAGCACAACAGAGATGCTTTTTGTTCAGGCCACTGGCTTCTGCATTTTATACAAAATGCAGATGTCTGTTATTGTTTGTATGACTTAAGACAGAAGTAATAAATCTTGAATGAGCACCAAAAACCAAACAAAACAAGAACAACAAAAGCAATTGAGACAAATAGGAAACAAGCACAAAATTATTACACAATCTATATCAAGGGTTACATTAAATGTAAAAGTTCTAAATGTACTAAAAGGCAAAGCTTGTAACAATAGATTTTTAAGAAAGGCTTAGCTACAAGGCTTCATGGGAAATGCCATCAAATATCAAGAAGCATATAGGATAAAAGAAAAATTATTAAAAATATAGGATGCTAACACTAATTCAAAAAACCTGAAGGGGATACAGTAGCATCATCTGACAGAGATTTCAGAGCAAAGAATACTACTAGCGTTAGAGACAGCCATTTCATGATGATAAAAGTGTCCATTCATCACAGGGAACTGACAATCTTAAAAGCTTATGTAGCTAATAGAAAATAGTCAGAAATACATGAAGCAAAAAAGTTACAGCTAAATGCAGAAATGTTTAACAATCTATAGTTGAAGATTTTAATACCCTTCTCTAAATACTTTATAAAACAAGTAGACAAATCATAGATTTTAGTATCATTATCAAGCAGTTTGGTCTATTTGACATTATAGAAACTCGAGCTACACCCGAGAATAGCAGAATACACATTGTTTTCAAGTGCACACAGACCATATGCAATGATATACACATTCAGGACCATAAAGCAAGTCTCAATCCATTTGGAAGTATTTAGGACATATAAAATATGTGAACTGATGATAAGGTAATTAAATAAGAAACCAATAACAAAAGGAACTATGGGAAATCACAAAATATTTGGTAACTAACACTCTTCTAAATAACATATGAATTTAAGAAGAAAACAAATTAGAAAGTATTTTGAACTGAAAGGAAATGGAATCACAACTTATTAAACTTTGTCAAATGTTGATAAAACAGAATTTGGGGTGAGGAGTTATAGCAGTAAACATCTATATTAGAAAAGAAGAGAGGCTTCAATTTCTGGCTAATGTAATTAGAATAAAAAGAACAAATTAAAGTAAATCAAAGAAAAAAAATTAATAAAGATTAGGAGGAAATCAATGGACTAGGAATAAAAAAATAGATAAAATCAATTAAACTAAAAGCTAATTCTTTGAGAAAATCAATAAAATTAACAAACCTGGATATTTTATCTTTCAGGAAAAAAGAAAGGTATAATGTTTCTTATTAGGAATGACATAAGTGATAGTTCTATAGATGCTATTTATCTATTTATTACAGATATTTATTATAAAAGAATAATAAAGACATAAACAACTTTATAAAAAGTTAGATGAAATGGACAAAGTCATTGAAAGATACAATCTGTCAAATTTTACTTAAGGATAAATAGATGCTTCCCTTATAAAAGAGGCCCAAGAAAGCCTGTTTGTGTATCCTACCACATGAGGAACTGTAAGAAATACATTTCAGTTGTATATAAGCCACCCAGTTTTTGGTATTTTTTGTTATAAGCACAAACGGACTAAGACAGTGTGATACCTTTTGTGTAAGAAGAAGTTGATATAAGAAATATATGTACATGCTCTTGGGCAAAAGGAAACACAGGAAGGATGAACCAGCAAACAACGAGATTAGTTCCCTATACGGATTTCGCGGGACTGGGTGGAAAGGGATGAGGGAGGATACTTATTTGAGTATACTCTTTTATAAACTTCCGATCTTTGTAAAATGCCAATGTTTGCACACATGCACACACACACACAAACATACATGCAAATAATCAACAGTAGAGGTAGGAAAAAGGTAGAATACAAACAGAAGCAGATAAATAGTACTGTATTTTAAATAAATAACATAACTATACTGAGGAAGAACGAGGGTAACTATGTTCTGAAAACAGAATGTTGACTGTATACTCTCAGGCTAAAGACAAAAAAAATGAACTATAAACAAATATGCAACTTACTGTAAATCTTAAATAAGTTTCAAAAATAAGTTTTTAAAAATAAGGTATTTATAAAGATTTTTGAGATTACTTTTGAAGAAATTGTCATTGTTTTTGTTTCAAAAAATGAAAAAAGAAAGATGTCACAGAGAGGTGATCAGCAGATTACATTATCTGTACTCCAAACGATTTCTTAGTTTGTGTTAATAGTACTGTCAGCTGGTGACTTTCTGTAATAGTGTAAGAAAAGTATAATAATTGATATATTAAGTAACACAAAGTTCTCATTATAATTTACTATTTCTTTCTTTTCCTTTTCTTTCTACTAAAAACCTTTGCTGTCAGGTATTTTGGAGCCAAACAAAATTGCGGTATGGTTATAAATTGCAGATTTGTGGTAAGTCAAACCTGGAAGTGAAACTCTCTATTCTACTGATTAGAATTTGAACCCTACATTATTTACATAAAATTTAAGATCCTCATCTTTCCTTCTATAAATTAATATAAACGATCTCCTAGGAAAGAAGCTGTAAACATTAAGTTATATAATTAATTTAAAGCACCAAGAATAAATCACTATACACGACAGGCCTTCAGGAGGTAAAAACTATTTTCATTGTTTGTATTCATAAGCAGGTGAGCAGATTGCTTCATTTCCTTTTGTAGCTCCTAATGTGTTTTAGTAAAATACGTGAACAGCAAATGGGAAGGCAAAAAAATTCTACAGAATTAATTCCAAGTTTCAGAAAAATAAATGAAGGAACTATTTCTCTTTCTTCATATAAGTTCTCTCCTGTATCTGCATTAAGAAAAGAAAAAAAAAACATTTAGAATGAAAAAGGTGCTCTAGGCAGTAACGGATAGTAGATTGCAATGGATAGAAGAGAAAGTGTCTCTTAGTGAAAAATTTGTTCTGCAACTTGCAAAGAAAGCAATGTCATGGGATGAAGTAATGAACTTTTCTTTAAGCCAACAAATGATAAATTGCCATAAGAGCTTTTTAGCTACAGCACCAGGTTTAATCATGTTGGGAACTAAAAGAATTCCAAACACATAAAATTTTCCTTAACTAAAATGGAATTACACCATCAAATGTGAATGCTCTGTACACAGAAAAACACGCAAACTGGAATATTTATGAGACTCCATTTGCAAATTACACTTACAAAGTGACTGCTGGCAAAATGACTAAATATGGAATTCAAAAAGAGGCCAAGTAGACATTTTGCTGTAATGGGACCTTGTGAAGGTTTTGAGGTCAGGGGAATGGGAGAGAAATGCCACTTGGAATGGGGGGATATAACAGAGCAGGATCTATTTGACTCATTTTGTCAGATTTGAAAAGGTGAGTTTAGAATACAAATCTCAGTTCCTCCGTTTCCAAAGCTCTCTTCTATATAAACATAAGTAAATAACTCTTAAAATTATATAATGCAACTCATAAAATAAATCAAATTGCTTTTAATAATGTTTAAAATAAATTGACATAAAAGGTAGATAATTAACAGAATGAATACCATTGCTCAAGAGATCATTTTGAGCAACACATAATGTGATCATATTAACATACAGAAAAGGATTTTGGAAAGATATATTACTAGATGGTAGTGGTTATCTCCATAAAGTGGGATTAGTGATATTTTATTATTTTTCTTATTTTGATTATCTGTGTTTTCTTACTTTTCATGTGCGATGAAATATTTAGACTTATTTTTCACTAAAATAGATAACATTTGAAACTACGATGTTTATGATAATAACACTTTTAAGGTATTTTAACAATCACATAAGTGGAAAACTGCCTATAGTTCAATATTAAGTACAGACATATAATAAAATCGATTCCTTTTCTTCTCCTTGAATTGAATTCTCCTTTTTTGTAAATCATTATCAGTCTTCTGGAAGCTTGAAATTCAGTGTTAGAATACCATTAGTTTCCATAACTTTACTCTTCCAAATGGCCTGTCTGAATTACAAAATATGCATTCTCTAAGACTCTCCTATCTGGTATCTTGTGTTCTTTACAAGCTAGAATATGGGTTTTTCTTTGCCCTGACAAAATAAACTATGCTCTGATGCATTATACCACTTTTTAGAGGTATCACAGTGACAAGAAAATGACCTGTTTAATCTTTTTTTTATTGTTTCATAGTGTGCAAGGTGTTGAACTAATACCTTAACCTTAGAAATAAGTTACACACAAACTAAAAACTGGAAAAAAAAGGAGTCCATGTACTATTTGTCAGCATGTGCTTACCTATTGTCACCAAAGTAATAGCTGAAGGAGTTGATGTTTGCTCCTGTGGCTATAGTCATGTAAATACCCTAAATCCCTGCAGTGGCTCTGTGGTGACTTCTGACATCTCTTTAGAATTATTGAACAGTCTATTCCTGGGGCCAAGGATAATAGAGAAATAGGAAGTATTTTCCTACTATCACCTTCACCACTCTTCAATGACCTTTATAAGATTATAATAAAATTATTTATGGAATAAAACTATTATTATTAACCATTTTTTAAATTATTTTTTCACTTTGGAAGTCAATATTCTGCATTCTTAGTGACTCATTGCATTTAGAAAACATTTTTTATAAAAGCTTAAAATACTATGCACATATAACATTATTTTTAATAAGTATTTCTCAGATGAGTCTGCATTTTATTAGCCTACAGAAAAATAATTGTTTCTCTTCATTAACCACACACCCCTGGGACCAAATCACGTTATATGTTAGCTATTTTCTCATTTACCATGTATTACCTGTTACAGAGCCTAACTAGTCATCCGAAAATGTCCATGTTTATTTTGCATGGCACACTGCTGTGTCACATTCCTGATGCCTTGTAACGGCTGGCCATGTGCCTGAGATATGTGCAATGTACAGCGCAGAGGTGGTGGGTGGTGGGTACCACTTGCAAACCTGCCCTACACTGCTTATTTAACACATCTGTGCAATCTTCCCCTGTTCATTTGTCACCGGAAACCAAAGTGCTCAGTGAAGGACCGGAAGTCTTAGGGAGGGAAGGCCCTCCCTACCTCCTGCCTACCTGCACTCCACTGAGATGCAAGGAAGGAAGTTTGTTGTGTAAGCCGCTGAGATTTTAAAGTTATTTGTTACAGCAGGTTAGACTATTCTACAAATATGTCTTTTGCTAGTTGCAGTATAACAGCAACAGGGGCTGTTACTGCTTTAACTAATGTGCTTATGATATGCAGTACCATAAACTAGAAGCTCATGTGTCAACTCACACTTTTAATGATACCACAGGCAACAAGCCGCTATAATCAAATTTGAGCTATTACATTTCTGACTCTATTTACATAATATGAACCACATGGGGTGGAGAGGTTATATCTGGAGCAGGAGAGGATGATTAGATTTTTTAAACAAATTGCACATAGAAAGTATAATCAGGATTGGATTGGCTCACAGAATAAGAAAGTCTTTTCTGCTAGGTTTTGTCCTTAGAGATCTGAAGAAACCAGACCTTCCCACTCTGTGTTCCTTCCTTTCCTCCTGCACCAGTGTACTCTTTTGATTTCCTCATGTGCTCATAAGATTTCATAATATATTATTATTTTTCATTTAAAATGCATACTTATTTTAAAAAAATACATTACATCTGGTAATTTGCACTGCACTCTAAAGAAAAATAGAACAAATAAACTATTTCAAATGAATATGTAATCTGGCATGTATCTCATTTTAAAAGCTAAATAATGTTTGCTTGTTTTAAACATGGGTACTGAGTATTGCATAAAGACTTTCTGTCCCACACACAAAGTGTGTTCACACATGTGCACATATGGATACACATGAATGATCACCAAATAGCAATCTTGCTCCTCAGATTGCTGGCTTAGCACTGAAGAGGTGTCTCTGGAAAACTTTCTCTTACCCTAATGAAAACCATAAACATCAACAACAAAGTAAAAGATCCAGAGCTAGTACCATGGGGCAGAGAATGAACTGTGAAAGGTTTTTCTTTCATCATGAATGCCCTGCATGTCACCTTTAAGAGAAATGGAGAATTAAATTGTATAAGATTAACCTCTAGTTTGTTTTTTTAACTTTGATTTCCAACACTTTATCATTTTCAACTATTATCAAGAAGGACTAATTTTTTATTAACCTCTCGGGAACCTCCTACTCTGCCCTGTGTTGTTGTGAGGATTTAAAATCTATCAAAATGTATGTACCATCAGCTCTGGAGCAGTGACCATTTTAGGGAGAGGACTGTCCTGGGGGTGGGTGCCAATCTGGCCTAGGCTGGCTCTGAGTTGGGGGTGGGGTACCTGAAACATTTCTGTTAATTTCAAAGCCCCAAAGTTTTACAATTCTGCTTAAAATGTAGAAAACTCCACTAGGTGATCACCAAAAGTGGGAAAAACTGTTTTTTCTCAAATCCATCAGAGAGCTAAATTCACAAAGGTGAACTGAATTCTACACGTGATAAACCACTCCAAAGAAAGACAGGCCACATAAAACTGTTTCACCTTTGGCAGAGCACTGGTGGGAGAGTTGGTGACCATAAAACCAGGTTAGAAAAAAAATAAATGAATTTTTAATGAATTCTTAAAGGCCGAGTGCAGGCAAGAATAAAAGTTTATGCCCCTTGGGAGCCCGAGACTAGAGAGGAGCCTGCATCCACTTGGCACTCCTATCCATGGGCCTCTATCAGGTCATCATCAGAAAGATAAGGGGTGAGGTAGAATATCAGAGAGACAAAAATGAGGAATAATATAAAAATGTGGATGCTATTCTTGAGCAACTGGACCTGATTAATTTTTCAGAGCACTCTACACACCCACAGGAGAATATACATTATTTTCAAGAGCACATGCTGCATTCACTATGATTGATGATATTTCGGTGCAGAAAACAAGTTTCAATAAATTTAAAACAGTCAGAATATTACTAAGGGTGCCATTCGACCACAACGATATAAAACCATAAATTAATAACAAAACAGTATTTTGAAGAGCCCCAAATATTAGAAAATTAAGAAAGACATTTCTGAATCCATGATTCAAGAAACACTTCACAAGTGAGAAAATAATTTCACTGAATAAAAATGAAATCATAGTGCATTCAAATACCTAAAGTGCAGCTCAGGTAGTGCTTACATGTCTACTGCTTTAAATGTGTTTAGTAGGAGTGAAAATAATTCTCAATCAATGGTATAAACTTAAACTTCAAGAAATTCATAAAAAGCAAATTAAATCCAAAGCGAGCAGAAAGAAAGTATGGTAGGTAGAATATTAAAATGGCCCTCAATGGCATATGTCATTGTATAATCCACATCCCCTGTACCGTGGACTGGATCTGTAACTTGCTTCTAACCCACAGAATATAGCAAAGGTGATAGGATATAACTCCCATGATTCTATTATTTTATATGGCAATAGTGAAAAATTTTGCAGATGTAATTAAGATCCTTGATCAGTTAGTTTTAATTTACTATAAAGGAAGATTGCCCTGGGGGTTCTGATTAAATCAGGTGAATCTTTGAAAAGAGGGTCTAGGATGTACAGAGTATCTCTCCTGCTATTCTTGAAGAAGCAAGTGGTCATGTGAATTGGTTAAAGGACAGATGACTTCTAATTACTGAGTACCTCAGTCCTACATTCACAAGGAACTGAATTCTGATCACAACCTGAGTCAGTTTGGAAAGGATGCTGAACCACAAATGAGAACATATCTAGGCAGACTTCTTGATTGTGATGCTATGATAACCTGAACAGAGAACTCAGCTGGGCTCTACTGATAGCCTTAGAAAACAGAAACAGTGATGCTATAAATATATGCTGTTTTATGCTTCTAAACTTATTAGAAAGCAGAAAAGAAATAGAGGAAATAAATGAAACCAAAGGTGATTTGAAAAATATCAACTAATTTGATAAACCTTCACGCAGACTAATCAGTAATAAGAGAATAGATTGGGGGTAAAAAGAGTTGACATGATCAAGAGAATATCAATGTAGATTCTGCACTAAAAGTAAGACATTTTATGAATTTTATGTCCGTAAATTTGACAACTTGAAGAAAGACAAATTTGAGTTACAACCTATCAAATTTCACTCCAAGAGAAATAAACTAAGTAGTTTTCTGTTAAAGACATCAAATATATGGTTTATTTTCTTCCACAAGGAAAATTCTAGGCTTAAATGATTGCAATGGTGAAAGCAACTGAATATTTAAAGAAAAGATAATGACAATTCTATTAAAAACATTCAGAAAATTGAGGCTAAAACAATTCCCAAGGCATCTTACAGAGTTACTCTCATACCAAAACATTCCAAAGCTCTTACAAAAAAAGAAAACACATAAAATTTCTTCATGAAACTAAATGTAAATATCCTTAAAAATATTAGTGAGGTAAATCCATAGTGCATGTGTGTGTCACTTAGTGAGCAAGAATGGTTTATCGAGGAAACATACATTGGCTTGATGTGTGAAAATTAATCTATATAATTAACCATCCCAACAGACTGAATAAAGAAAAGCTGTATGATCTTCTGAACAGATACAGAAAAGCACATGATACATGATACATGAGTTACCTCATAATAACTCTCAGCAACTAGGAAAAGAAGGGAAACTACCTCGAAATAAGAAAAACCACATATGAAAAGCCCACAGCTACCATCACACTCAACAGTGAAAAGTTAAAGCTTTTCCACTATGATCAGGAACAAGGCAAGGATGTCAACTCTTGCCACTTCTACTCCACATAGTATGGAAGTCGAGCAATTAGGAAGAAAAAAGAAATAAAAGACATCTGTGTCACAAAGGAAGAAATAAAATTGTCTCTGTTTTCAGATGACATGATCTTATACATAGAAAACCCTAAAGACTACACAAACATACACACACAAACTATTGAAAGTGGTAAACAAATTCAATAAAGTTGAAGAATACAAGATCAATATGCAAAAATCAGTTGCATTTTTATACCTCAGTAAGGAAATATCTAAAAAGAAAATTAGGTAAACAATCTCATTTATACTAGCATCGAAAGCAGTAAAATAATTAGAAATAAACTTAACTAAGGAAGTGAAAGACTTGTACACTGAAAACTACAAATCATTAATGAAAAAAAATTAAAGAAGACATAAATAAATTGAAAGAAACTCTGTATTCATGATCTGAAGGCTTAATATTGTTAAAATGCCCATACCACCTAAAGCAATCTATAGATTCAATGCAATCCTTATGAAAATCCCAATGGCATTTCTTTAAAGAAATAGAAAAAATATTTGAAAATGTATATTGAAACATAACAGATCCTGTAATAAGCCAAAACAGTCTTCGAAAAGACGAACAAGACTTGAAGCATCACACTGCCCGATTTTAAAATATATTATAAAGCTACAGTAATTAAAACTGTATTCCACTGGCATAAAGACAGACAGAACAACTACAACTAAACAGTAATAGAACCTAATAACTCAATTTAAAAATGGGCTAAGTACTTCAATACACTTTTCTCCAAAGAAGTCGTACAAATAGTCAATAGGTATATGAAAATATACACAATATCACTAATGATCAGGGAAATTCAAATCAAAGCACACTGAGGTACCATCATCACCTCACACCTCTCAGAATGGCTATTATCAAAAAACATGAGATGACAAGTGTTGTGTAGGTTGTGATGAAATTGCAATCCTTGAACATTACTGATGGGGAGGCAAAAGGTGCAGTTACTATGCAAAACATTGTGAAGGCTCCTCAAAATAAAAACAGAACTACCATATGATCCAGCAATCCCACATGTAGATATTTATCCAAAATAATGTAAATCAGGACTTTGAGGAGACAGTATTCCCATTTTCATTGAGCCACTATTCACAATAGGTAAGATATGAAAACAATGTAAATATTCATGGACAGATGAATGGATAAAGAAAATGTAAGATATTTATATATATATGTATGTGTATATATATGTATACATGGCATACAATGCAATATTATTCAGACTTAAAATAGAAGGAAATTCTATAACATACAACAACATGGATGAACCTGGAGAATGTTAGGCTAAGTGAAATAAGTTAGTCATAGAAGTTCAAATACTGTATGATTCCAACTATATGAGCTTTTAAAAATAGTCAAAATCATAGAGGAAAAGAATAGAATGGTGATTGCCAACAGCTAGGGGGTGGGAAAAAGGGGGAATTGTCAATCATCAGCTATAAATTTCGCTTACGCAGAATGAATAAGTCTGGACATCTACTGTATGACATAGATAATAATACTGTATTGTATACTTAAAATGTGTTAAGAGGGTAGTTTTCATGTAACTTGTTCTTATTACATTAAAATAAAATAAAATAATAATACTAAAGGAGGAAATGAAAGCGACATATGATTCTATAACCAAATAAATAAGTAGGTAAAAGCTCTGCTATGGAAGGCAAACAAACAAAAACCAAACAAAACTCCAAAACATCCTCACACAGAGCACTTGTGAGAGTCATAGACTCATGGTAGATTGAAAAAGATGTAGAGATGGAGGAGATATTTATATTTTAGCAACATAGGTAATTTCAAAATTAATATTTGGTATCCCTGCTGTGGCCCTCATAAGCTCAACTTCTCATTAAATAGTACTGAGATATGTTCACACTCAAAAGTTAACTTATTCCCCAGGAGAAATTTGGTATCTACTGTTGAAATAATATATCTTGGGGACTCCTTGGAGAGAGACTACTAGTGATAGAAGAAGAATTAGTGTTTGAGTTTTGAGTTCCAGACCAAATACTGTCTTACATTTATTCCCATTGCTAACATGCTAAGTCTTTGGGGACCTGGTGGAAAAACTAGCTAACTTTGCTTTAGGGAATGTCTGAGTATGAAGGAATACATGAGGGAGGGCTTCACAGCAAAGTGATTGTGCTAGGTCCATTTTAGTATAATTTAAACAGGTGAGAGAAGGGATTGAAAGTCATTTCTGCAGTAGAGAGAAGAGCACATTGTAAAGAGCTCTTGAAATGCGAACTTGCTTGGCAAGTGACTGTTGGCGGAATATTGAACGTGTCTGAGAGGAATTTGTGTGGTAGTGGTAGAAGACGAGGATGGGAATTCTGACGCAGATTGCGGAGGGCCCAGATTTACAGAAAAATCAAGAATATTGAATCTTTCCCTTAAGACAATGGAGGAGTATTTAAGAAAGTCTAAGTTGGTAGGTGATTTTGCCATTTTAGTTTTGCAAAGTAAAATCCTTTCACAATGCTAGTACTGAATTGTGGTCTTAGATGTGAAATAGTCACCGTGGTGTTCAAACTCATTTGCAACTGCTGTTCTCTTGGGTGACAAAAGCATATTTCTAATCGGATAATTCATGTTCATCTCCTTCCTTGCTAACAGTTTAAGTGCATTGCATTTTAAAATGTGCTGAAAAGACATAGATGATTTAAGTAATGAGATGATTACAAATAAGGTAAATAAAAGTATTGTGTAAATCTGTGAGGAAGTGTGCAGTTAAGTAGTGTTAAGTGTATTCATGTATTTATGAAACAGATTTCTAGAACTTTATCATCTTGCAAAACTGAAACTCTTTATCCACAAAACAACCCGCTTTTTCCTTCTCCCCCTAGAGCTCGATAACAACCGTTCTACTTTCTGTTTCTATGTATGTGAGTACTTTAGATACATCATATAAGTGGAATCATATTGTGTTTGTCTTTTTGTGACTGGCTTATTTCTGTGAATAATTTTTAATGTCTACTAATTTTTAGTAAGGCAGAAAGCCCATTCTCCTTGATTTTAGGCTTTCCAACAAAAGAGTGTGGTTTGACCCCAGATTAAAAGAAATGTTTAGCCTCAATATTTGGTAGTAATTTATTTTTTTGAAAAGTTTGCTTAGTTATAGATTTTTGAGTATCAAGGTTTAAAATAAAGCTAATATGAAATATTTCAATGATATTTATTCTCATGTATTTAATAACTTAATAACTGAATCAACACATATTTATTGAATTCTGGCTTTATTTTAGTCACTGCCTTATGCTTTGCATATATAACATTGAATTACAGAACTAAATCTTTGCTTTCATTGAGTTTATGCTGCAGAGGAGTAAGGTAATGAGACAGATAGAGAGTTGATAGATAAAAAATATCTTTAGGTAATAGTAAGTGGTGTGAAGTGCTATAAAGAGATGATGGTAAATCTGTGATATACATTGAAAGAAGGACCCAGCCACAAAAAAGAGAAAGAGGATGAGGGCGTTCCAGGGATAATGAAGTGCTAACATGGAACCTTTGTGGCTCGGGAGTTCCAAACACAAATTTATCTGGGAAAACAGTAATAATATATTCATGTCCTTAAAAAAAAAAAATCTCTCCATACAAGACTGAACGTTCTTGTCTTCATTGCAGCAGCAAACAACTTTCCCTTGTTTTGATATCATAGAGATGTCTCTTTATTGTTTTATGCAAGCAAAGTTCAAGGGCATTTCATCACTTCATCCCATTGGTCTTAGACTTACCCCCCTATTTATTAGTTTTGCTGAGCTGCAACACCGTCGAAAGAAGAAAATTAGATTATATTGACGAAAGTCATGTGTGTACTGCAAATTGTTATCTAGTAGTAGTGGCAGAGGTGATAATAGTAGAAGCATCTATTCAGTATTATGTATACATTGAAGTCCCATTCAAATCACATTTCAGTCTAGCATCACAGGCTCTCAAAGCTGAAAGGAATACTTGATATAATCTAATCACGTTTTTAGAAATAAGACTTGATCAGGAAGATAAATGAATGATTAAATTAACATGGATAATGTATTACGAGTGATATTGTGTTCAGGATATCGGGCATGAAGTTAAGAGTATAGTCTGTGAATGAGGGGAGTGGCTGCCTAACTACTTCTCTTACCTGGACAGAAAACATATGATAAAAATTGAAATAGAGCTTCCTTTTCTCTCCATCCTCCATATACATCACTGGGGAATAGAATCTGACTCTTTGTAGCCAAGAATTTCCTGGGAATGGCTAGCAGATTTGCTATGCAGTACAACACAGATACCGACCTCTGGGGAATGTGGCAGGCAACTGAACTTAGACACCGCTCTAATTGAATCCCTGGAGAATCCCAATTACTAAGAGGAACCACTGTTCACTTCCTTTGGATATTTGCATATGTAGTCAGGATCAAAGGCATTTGTAGATGCAAATACCTGTACAACAAACATTACTTGTCTTGCGGTTTTATAATCTCCCCAGAGATTATCCCAAGAATGAAGGTGGGAAAAGTACATGCACTTTTTGTGGATATCACCAGAGTCTCATGCAGAACTTGTCTTCCTGTTTACCTTAAATGTGATTCTATGGCAATGGGGCTAAATATCAGTCTTTTGGACACTGTGTTATTTGGTGATGCTAAACAGAAGAAAAGCAAATAAGGCAGTGTAGTTAACAGGAGAAAGATTTATTCCAGGAACTATTATTAAATATGCCAAGTTAGGCAAGTTACTTAAACTTTTTGAACCTCAATTATTTTTTAAAATTATTATTTGTAAAACTGAAATAATTACAGTAACTTTCCAAGTCATAATTAAAAATTACTGATTCACATATTATGTTTCTAAATATAGTCAAGTTTCTTTCACTTTTTAGAATTATATTAAAACAAAGTAAGGTTCTTTGTAGGTTGTTAGGTCAACTGATATTTGACAAAAGTGCCAAAAACACACAAAGAAGAAAGAATAGTCTCTTCAATAAATGGTGCTGGGAAAACTGGATATCTGCATGAAGAAAAATGAAATTAGACCCTCATACCATACCATAAAAAAATCAGCTCAACAGGATTAAAGATTTAAATATATTACTTGAAACTATAATACTACTAGAAGAAAACATAGGGAAAAATCTCCATGACATTGCTGTGGATTCTGGGCAAAGATTTTTGGATATAAATCGAAAAGCACAGGCAACGAAAGCAAAAACAGACAAAAGGAATTGCATCAAACTAAAAACCTTCTGCACAGCAAAGGAAAACAATCAACAAAGTGAACAGACAATCCAAGAACGGTAGAATATATTTACAAATCATACATATGATAAGGAGATAATATCTAAAATATTTAAGAAATTCAACCAACTCAATAATAAG
>CAUYSK010052517.1:0-44648 GCA_963575035.1 Avahi laniger
CGCTGGGACTACAGGCATGCGCCACCATGCCCGGCTAATTTTTTCTATATATTTTTAGCTGTCCAATTAATTTCTTTCCAATTTTAGTAGAGATGGGGTCTCGCTCTTGCTCAGGCTGGTTTCGAACTCCTGAGCTCAAACAATCCGCCCGCCTCGGCCTCCCAGAGAGCTAGGATTACAGGCGTGAGCCACCGCGCCCGGCCTCACAGATGAAAGAATTTTTAAAGTGATAAAAGGGAATTCTAGTGCTCATGCCTACTTCAAGGTTCAAATATGAGGATGTTCACCTATAGGAACTGCTGGGAAAATAGAGTCTCAGCTACAGTGGTAGTTCTTAGTCCAGGCCCTACAAGGGCATTAACACCTCCAAGTCACTCATTTATTAATGGAACAAATATTTGCAGGACACATATCAGATGCTAGGCATTGGGCTACAGAAAGGAATACGACACTGTCCTGGCCCTTGAGAGGCCCACAGCCTAGGGAAGAAAACACAGACCCATCCATTTGCACAGAGCATGGTGGTAGCTCAAAGGAAAGGCACCTAATCTTGCTTGGGGAGGTGTTCAGGGAAGGCTTTGGGGAGGAGTCAATGCAGGAGCTGAATCCAAAATGAGATGTTTTCTAGATGAGAGAATAGAGAAGGGCTGAAGATCATTACAGGCAGAAGGAACAACTCATGAAAAAAATCTGGCGGTCCACGGAGAGAATTGACCAGTCATGTGGAATACTGTGAACCGTTCAACCTGGTAGAGCACAGGGCTTAAGGCATGGCAGTTCCTGATAGGGAAGCAGGGCCCAGTTTCTCACAGTTTTGTTTATTCTGATTAAAACCACACCGGCTGGCCTTCAAGGAGATCTGTGCAGCAGGCTTTTGGGTGAGGGGGAGGGGCTTGGCCTACAAGAGACCAGATTGTTGGCGAAGTCAGGGGTCATTGGGTAACCACCATGGGAGTCCTCTTGGCACAGCCTGATGTCTGGTCCTGAGCTCAGGAAGCCCTTAGGGTTTGGAGCAGAGGAGGAAAAGTGGCGGTATGGACATTTTTTGAGGAGTGATCGGAGCATTCAGAAATGGAGAGACTCGGCGTAGACAGAGGAAAGCAAAGAGTTGGCAAGACTGGAGTAGAGGGATGTGATTTATACAACCTGGAGGCAATGGGTCCAGATGAATCTCCTCACCTTCAGCAACGAAACACCAACCAGGGCTCTGGCCGTGATAAGTTGGAGCTGGCTCATATTGGCTCACTAGAACAATAGCTAAGATTTCAAAAATTTTGCAAGCCAGTTGTTAAACACAGCCATAATTTAAAAATAGGTTATGTATATTCTGGTTTCTTTTCAGATCGTATAAATCTTTCACCTTTTAAAAAAAAGTTATATAGGCCGGGCGCGGTGGCTCATGCCTGTAATCCTAGCACTCTGGGAGGCCGAGACGGGCGGATTGTTTGAGCTCAGGAGTTCGAGACCAGCCTGAGCAAGAGCGAGACCCTGTCTCTACTAAAAATAGAAAGAAATTAGATACACAACTAAAAATATATAGAAAAAATTAGCTGGGCATGGTGGCACATGCCTGTAGTCCCAGCTACTCGGGAGGCTGAGGCAGGAGGATCACTTGAGCCCAGGAGTTAGAGGTTGCTGTGAGCTATGCCACGGCAATCTACTCAGGGCAGTAGAGTGAGACTCTGTCTCAAAAAAAAAAAAGTTATATAAACTTACAATCAAATTACATTAAAAACAAAATAAATACTCAAAACTTATCACTTCTAATTATTGTACCACTTTTAATGTTATCTATGCCCTTGAAGTTTTAGGTCTATTACATCTGTGTGGTGGGAGTACTACAGAATGGTGTGTTACTGAGCATGTCTTCCCAAGTCCATGTTCAAGGATGTCAGGTTGGTAAGCTGAAATCAGACATGGTGAGAGTATTTCCACCACACTAGAAATGTGGGCACCGCTCACAGAGAACTGGTTATTACACTTTTACCAGCACACCTCTGGCTTTGGGTCTGTTTCCTTTCCCTGTTTTTAAGCTTACCTCCAATGCCAATAGCTGTTTTCAGGAAAAAGAAATCCTGGCAACTAATTCACATGGACATGTAAAGTGCTAGCTAGGAGTCCAGATTTCTGGTTTTGGTTTTTAGATAATTGAGCTTTAACGGAGAACTTCTGGAGACACCATCCATGATGGTATGATTGAGGGAGATGCTATTGAAATGGAAATAATAGACAACAATCTCCTATGCTTTTGTTTAAGGTCATGCCTCCAATTCACCCCCTTCAAACCCCAAGACTGAAACTATTACCCTGCCTAGGATTTCAGTGGAATTAAGCAATTCAGTTCCTTATCATTCAAGCCATTACTAAGGTCATGACAAAATGGAGTTACAGGCCCCCAGCCCAAGAACTGCCAGCTAGAGAGATTTCCTTCCACCATCACTGCATAGGGGTAAAGAGTGATGATAATAATAACAGCAGCAGCAGCTAATATTAAAATATAGTGAGAGCTTACTATATACCAGGCAAAGTGCTCTTTAACACAACAGTCCTATAAGGCAAGTACTACTATTATTTCCATTTTATGGAAGGAAAAACCAAGGCTCAGAGAGATTAAGGAACTTGCTCAAAGGTATAGGGCAATCGAGCAGTGGAGAGGGATCTGAACACAGGCAATCTGCTTCCAGAATGCTCATTCGTCGCCATGTTAGGGAGCTTTCTCCCATCAAAGCCATCCTCATGGCTCTTCCCATAGTTCGGCCCAAGTTCATCGCTGCTCTCTCTGACCAGCCTGTTCCCTCTCACAGTCCACTGTGGACCAGCACACCTGGGGGCTTCGTTAGATCGCTGAACTTGACTGTTAAGTGAGAAAATTGCAGAAGATGAGAAAGTCCCAGATCATTTTCATTTTATGATTTTTTCCAATGTATTATTAATAAAACAAACAAACTAACAAATAACAAATGAGGAAATGTCAAAGATAAGGTTAGAAAGTTTGTGGAAACACATTCACAAAACACAGAGTGGTTTGATGCTCTATAAATTTGCTATTTGCAAGATAAATGAGGAGTTGTTCGATGGGGATAATTTCAGTTTTGCAAGATGAAAAAGTTCTAGAGATCTGTTGCATGACAATGTGAATATATTTGTAGTTAATGCTACTGAACTGTACACTTAAAGATGGCTAAGATGACAAATTTTATATGTGGTTTTTACCACAATTAAAAAAAAATCTTTTCATGAGTGTATGAAAAAAGAAAAAATAAATACAAGGAAAAGTCAAAGATAAGGTTGCAAAATTTGTGGTAACACATTTGTACATTTAATTACAGAGCAGTTTAATATAGTATAATTTTGCTATTTGCAAAATAAATCCAGGATTTATATACAAATTAATTTGTACTAGATTAATTCGTACTAGATGCTTTGTGGTCTGGAAGTGAAATGCAAGTTTAAAGTTGTATGATGAATGTTGTCTTTGTCCAGTCCTGCGCATGAATCTCTGTGAATGTATGAAGAGTGACCTTTTTGTAAGATGACCTCAAACATGGAGGCCTTTCATGAATGTAAACCCTTGATCGAATGGCTTTCCCAGCTGCCCCTGCCACAAGGTTTCTTGCAGCAAAGGGCCTCTCATGAGTACTGTCTGCTCCACTTGGCTTCACGGCTCTGACTCTCACTGTAGTCTGTAGAGGTGCGCCTCAAGCACGAAAGTCCTTCCAGGCAAAGACAACCATTATCGTTTTAGTTGCCTTCTAAGTGTTGACTTTTTGATCACCTAGGCAGATAGTTTAACCTTCTTTCATCATCCTTCTATTGCTGTATCTCAGTGGTTATCACCACACACATGGAACACTATATCTGCTCTTCAGAAAAAGACACCACATATACACGAACATGCGTGCGCACGCACACACAATTTTGCATGCACTTTACATAGACCTCTACTGAATCAATGAGCCACTTCAGAACTTTCTGTATAAGACTTTTTACACACTAAAGTCCATAATCCTTAATAGGAGGTTCTAAGCCATAATTATTTGACACTACCAAGGTTGCATTAATATGAGAGTCCATAATATTTCAGTGATTTGCTGGTGGTTCAGCCTGTCAGGACAACATGCTAAATTTGGAATTGTCCCAAACTCCCAACTTTCCCAGTCTGATAAGTTTGGGGACCGCACCACACTCCCCTTCTGACTTGGTCTCCCAGGCATGCTGGCTATTTGACTTCAGCCTAGAACTGACCCAGCTATCAAGGAAATATAAATACTCATTTAATCTTTCTTGGGCCAGTGACAGTCTATGTAAAATCTCTCTCTCTCTGTCTCTCTCTCTCTCTCTCTCTCTCTCTCTCTCTCTGTCCATATATATGTGTATGTGTGTGTATGTTTTTCTGCCTTTAGGAAACTGCTAAAAGCCACGTATATGGGCAGCTATATTGGGGGGGCTTTTACACCACGTAACATACATCCGTAGATCATCCTACCCTATTTGATCTCTGGCTTCTGATCCAGGCCCTTCTTGGGAATATTCTTTCCTTAACTCTAGAGTCTAGACTGAAACCAATTGGACATTCTCTTTCTGTCTTTTCTTCCCCCTGTTTTATTCATCTGTTAGTTTCTGTCCTGGCCTCCTCACACTTGAGCTTCCCCATCATGGATCCATAATCATATTTCTATCATGCAACGATGGTTGCATCAAGATGGAGTTCCTGGTTCAGTGCTCACAGTGCTAACGGGGCCTTTAAATAAATTCATTTTCTCCTTTGCTCCCTCTGCTCTTATTTTTTTGAGGCTTGTGTTACACTATTGTGTTCTTTTGGTCTCAGCTCCCTCTCCCACGCTCCGCTGCTGCAATAAGCTTTGAACATTATGTGCCTGGTCATTCTCTGCCTGGCCCAGCTGATGGATCGTACAATCTCCCATCAATGGCCTTTGTCTTAGTCTCCTAATGAGTTTCTTACGGCTTCCCAAAATACAGTGCATTTTGATTACAATTCTTATAGATTTCTGTTTTGCAAATAACAAAAACAAACAAAACCCCCGCAACTCAGGAAGCCACATTGATATAGTTTTTAAAAGCGTAGTGCTGGTTATCCTTCTATTCTCCATTGGCTTTTACCATTCAAAAGCCCTCCCTTGCCAGGAGTAGCATTATGTCTCCCTACCTCTCCCAGACCTTAGCTGTGCGGCTAAAGGTTAGAACATTCTGCCTATTTGGCTAAAGAAAAGAGGTGATCACATTGAGCCTGGAGATGTATATGTAGAGCCTCATAAACAAAACAACCTCATCTCACTCTTTTCAAGCAGAACTTTACCTGGGACACTTCTTCTAACAGCCATCTATAGGGGAAAAATGAATGGCTATCAATTTACAAAACAGGATTATGGAAATTTGCAAAATGAGAGCTAGATAGAGAAAGTCTTGGGTTTACACTCCTCAGTGACCTAGAAGTACATTGGAGAAACAAAATAGTGTATTTTTGATAATGAAAACATGACATTTGTATCCAGCCTTTTTTAGATTAACAGTGGCACATATACACTGTGATCTTTTTAAGGACAGCGGGACCAAATTCTGAATCATTTTCTCCTGAGCGTATCTTGAGGAACATGATAGTCAAATGTTACTAGGTATCTCCACCCATCTGGTTCTCAGATCATGAATTGATATTTATACAGGAACTAGCTGCCATTAGATGGACCAATTTGAGGTATAGTAGGTCATCTGGAAGAATATCAGATCAGGAGGTTTAAGAACACTCCAGATGTTTTAATTTAAGTAAGTGCAGCCACAAGGCATGCTAGAACAGTAATAGAGAACTGGTAGGGAAGAAAACTAGCGGGTGTTAGATAAAATTGTGGGAGGGAGAATAGCCTGGTTTGCCCTTTGAAGGGTGGAGGGATTGGAGTAGTGAGCCATCTGAGATGAGCAGTGCCCAAGGCAGGGTGGCAAGCTCAGGGAAATAAACATTAGTCATTGCTATAGACCAAACTGTGTTCCTTCCAAACTCATATGTTAAATCCCTAACCCCTAGTACCTTAGAATGAATGAGACTATATTTGGATATAGATCCTTTAAAGAAGTTAAGTTAAAATGAGGCCATTAGTTTGAGCCCTAATCCAATTTGAATAGCGTCCTTATAAGAAGAGCAAGGGCCAAGTGAGGACATGGCAAGAAGGTGGTCATCCTCAAGTCAAGAAGAGAAGCCTCAGGAGAAACCAGGCCTGCTGATGCCTTGGACACTTTTGACATTCCACAACTGTGAGAAAATAAATTTCTGTTGTTTAAGCCATCTAGTCTATGGAGTTTTGTTATGGCAGCCCCAGCAAATGAATATGTTTCCTCTTTTTGGCCTCCCAGACTCTAAGCCCCCTTCCTATATTTGGGGAAGTCTCCATTGATGAGTGTTGGTGGGAGGCAGAGCCTCTATAGCAGCAACAATAGTTGCCTCAATTTGGAGTTCCTGGTTCAGTGCTCACAGTGCTAATAGGTCCTTTAAATAAATTCATTTTCTCCCTAAATCCATCAGAGATGGCTTCTGCGGCTTATAATTAAGAATCCTGACTGCTCTTATTACTATGGTGCAGGTCTACAACTGTATCTTGGGAGTAACTCAACTTCAAACATTACTGGGTATCAGGGGCATTTGGAGTTGGATGGACGATGGCTTTGGGGTTCTCAGTAGTCAGCCAATTTTTTTTTCTTTTGAGACAGGGTCTTGCTCTGTTGCCCAGACTGGAGTGCAGTGGCACAATCACAGCTCACTGTAGCCTCAAATTCCTGGGCTCAAGAGATCCTCCTGCCTCAGCCTCCTGAGTAGCCGGGACTAGAGGAGCACACCACCATGCCTGCCTAATTTTTCTTATTTTTTTAGAGATGGGGGTCTTGCTATCTTGCCCAGACTAGTCTGAAACTCCTGGGCTTCAGCAATCTTCCACCTTCAGCCTCCCCAGTAGCTGGGATTACAGGCATGAGCCACCATGGCTGGCCTTATCTGATGTTTTTAAAATGTGACTTCAGACTTGCCCAACTTCTGGTACCTCCACCTCTCCTTTGCCATATTTTGTCAATTCTCTTGCCTTCCTCACTCCATTCCAGCCTGTAGAGCCCAGGCATGACAATGAAGTCAGTCCTTTAGTACCAGCATATACAACTAAGGGATGATTCCCAGATTATCTTTTCTCCTTTTCAAGACTTCAGTAGGATTATTTGATTGGAAATGTAAAAGTACAAAACAAAACAAAAAACTCAGGAGACATTGAATTTGTCTAAGCTAGAAGGATTTCAATCATTCCCCAGTGTGAAAGAACACATTATACTTAAAATACATCCCCAATTCCTCATTGAATAGTTGATTCAACTTTTTCTTTATTTAACTTTTTATTAGGGGGAAAAACGGTCAGTAGAGCAAAGGTTTCTATAGCAACCTGGCAGCCGCACCTCTTGTAACCTATGAAATCATTAAATTGAGAGGTGCAACTAGGTCAGAGAAGAGCTTTGTGGGAATTGGCTGACCAGTGGTTATATAATTGGGATAAGTAAAGGTCACAGCCCACTCGTCCAGGAAGAGGCAAGTAAGTATTTGAAAAGGCCTGAGGCTGTGTCACATTGCCCTATTGTCAGGGGGACCTCCCCCTGGGGGTGAGGGGCTGGGAGTGTTTATCTTGTGCCTACATATTCAGGATGAGGGGAGTGCAATAAAGAAAGAACGAAACCTGATAAAACAGAAAGCCTAAGGCTTGAGTTAGAAAAGTCTGGTGCTATCCAGACTAGATGATCCCTACTGCTCTGCCACCCTGATCTCTTTTTGGGCGAGAAGCCCATTGTTATTCCCTTATAGCCAGCTGTACTTGGGATCAGAGCAAGCTGTGGACAAGAAAACATAGGAAGACCAGGATGGGCATGCTGGCGTGCACAAAAAATCCTTGGCTTGGGATTCTAAAGGTTTACCAAGGTTAAGAGGGCTAAGCTGCCCAGGAGACACAGTCCTTCCAGTCCTCATTCCCCCCCACCCCACAACCTATGACAACCACTGTAAATCCCCATTATGGCTACAGGTGGCAGGTAGAAAATTGGTGATGAATACAGTGACTGCTGGAAATGAATATCCACCATTATCTCAGCGACACCTCTGCAAACCAGATGTAAATAGATTAATCAACCCAGTTTCATTCAATGTGGGAATTGCAGAGCGTTATATAAGGCAACTACTTTATTTCACACCTGCTGATGAGAACGGGGTTAACTTAGAAAAAAATTGTCTCCAATGAAGGAGAGAGAGATGCATTCTATTTTCTCAGCATCCTGTGGGAGGAAAGCCTGTCACCTGAGCAACATCAATGCCATCACAGGGGCCGGAGTCCCTATTCTCACCAATCATGTGAATGCCGAGAGACCAGTCTGGGATGCTACCCAATTCCTGGACCCTGGAAATTGCTTGTTTGTCAACCTCCCTGGTGTCTCAGAATCCCCCTCTGCCCTCCCCATTCTCCAAACAGCACACCCGGACACCTTATTCATCACCTTTGATCACATTTGTCTGAAAGTAGGAGCGGAGGACTGAAGAATGCATAACTCTGGGGGAGTGGTGGTGAGAGAGGTCAGTCAGGGATAATAACCAGAGCTACAGCACTCATGCGTTGGCTTGAATACTAAAGTCCAGGGTCATTTCCAGCTTGCTGAGTGACCTTCAGTCCTCTATGAGTCACAGCTGCAGCTGAGTCATAGACAGGAGGAGAGAAGCTATGTTTTCTGCTTATAGGCCTCCTTCCTCATCTCCTCCCCTTATTCTTCCAAGTTAATTGAGGAAGGAGCTGTGTCTTCTATTATTGTGACTTCTATGGCTTTGGAGTCATATAGATCCGTCATTTACCATCAGTACATTGCTTCCTCTGTCTGAGGCTTAATTTTCTCATCTATAGTGGGGGAATAAAATAGTACTTGACAGTATATCACAGGATTATTATGAAGTTTAAATTAGATAAATCATGTAAAGTATGTCTCAAAGTCCCTGTCACATAGTAAGTGCCCAAAGAGTATGAATCATTATTAAATTATTCCCCCAAATGATTTTAGAAATGTAATTGGTTGATGAAATCTCAACATCTGGGAATCACTGCTGCATAGAGGTCAATAGAAGGTTATCTCCCACTGTAAATTACTAAATTGGCCTTTTGGTTTTAAAATCCACTTATTATGAGTTTGATTAGTGAGAATCATTTCCCCAGAACCTCATCACCCTGGAAGAGGCAATGATCCAATCTAATTTCTGCATCCTAAAAGCTAAGGACCAACCCTAAGCACACATTGACCCCATCAAAGGGCATATATCCCAAAAAGGTATACATGAAACAACACTTGGGCTTCTCTCTGAGCTTCCTTAGTGCTTGGTAAGGAGTGGGTGAATGCATTAACTACCTTCTGCTTGTTAGACTTCTGCTAGGGGGTGGCAGTATCCTAGGGTTCTTGGTGTTTATGCTAATGGAGTGGTTTGTCCAACCCATATAGAAAGATGATGCTGTTCCTCGCTGTCAGTAGAATCTATCCTTTGGCCACCTGGGTGCCCCCTGGGTTTTCTGCACATTTGACCCTATAGGCATCTCTTGGATGCCCTGACATCATACTCAACCTGTGGAACTGACCATCCCTCAAACTGAAGGCTCAAAATGTTTCCTACCAAATATCTTTATTTCTTTATGTTTATTTTATTTTTAATTCATTTTTTTTTTCTTCAGAGAAAGGAGAGTCTGCAAGTGAGTTTCTATGAAGTGTGACTAAGTCTTTTCCACAACAGATTCGGAAAGCCAATTTCAAGGCAAGGTGTGCTTTTAATATCCCCCCAAATCAATAAGGACCAATTTGCTACATAGCTTCTCAGTCCCGGATTGTTATTATAGGAAATCAACAGGCTTCCAGGCTCCAGAGGCAGCTTTTTCTTTTTTCCAGGAACAAAGCTTTTTTTTTTTTCTCATATAAACAAAGCTAAGGCAAGATCGGTGCAGATGTTTCGTTCCAGAGACAGTCATCAAATAACTATTACATGGGCACCTCTGAAGAACCCCTGTGTGTTCCAAATGCAAAGAGGAGAGGCACTTTGACGTCTACAATAAGGTGTGGACTTGTCAGCCTCATTGGGCACACTAATGACGTGCTCACTGGCTATGCCAACCTCTTCCAACAGATTATTATAGGGCTCCTGCTCTACTCTAGCCCTCATGACAGACTACAGCCATGGGGAGAAATGTGCTACAGTACTGGTGAGGAGCCTGTACTTTCCTTTGGTAATGTCATGGACATTTTCTTTTAATCCAATAATTTGTGAGAACACATTTCAGTTTCCTCACCTTTGGGGCAGTTGGAGGCAAACAGGGTGGGCTTTTCTGTAATAAGGGAGTTAAAGAATTGTTGTGGAATGATATTTAACACTGAAAGGGCCCTTAGAAACTATCTAGTCTGATGTCCTCATTTTTAACAGGTGAACAAACTAAGGTCCAGAGAGATTTTGTCACTTACCCAAGGCCATTATGTTTATTTAGTGGCGTAATCAGAACTAGAATTCAGGACTCCTGACACCCATTTCAGTGCTCTTTCCAGGACAGCATAGGCTATTTTCCACTGTAATGGCATTTGTTTTATCTTAAGTAATAACAGCTAATACTCATTGACCACTCCCTGTGTGCCAGGAACTGTGCTAAGCACTTAAGTTCATTGTTGTATTTAATCTACAAAACAATGCTAAGAGGTAGGAATTTTTATTTTCTCCACTTGATAAATGAAGAAATGGAGCTTTGGAGAGGTCAAGTGCCTGATCCAAGGTTACACATCACATTATCCAGCTCTTTTAATGTTTAATTTACTAAGCTAACCAATCCAATCCAAGAAGAAGAGTACTCAGACTAGAGGAGATATTAACCGGAATCTATAAGGCAGAATGTGAGAGTTCTGTGTACATTTGTTTATTTTAATCTGGAGAAGAGAATTTCCTGCATTAACACGAGTCTATATCTGGGAGAGTCTTTCTCCCTTCTGAATGCTCTCACTAACATTCACTGCTACGTTTAGGAATAATAATAGGATGAGCCTTTACAAATGTGCACAGGTTGGAAGTAAAAGGCAGCAGGTGGAGACTGAAAAATTAATATACTGATTGAATAGATAGGGTATCCTGGGCTGTTTGGAAAGAATGCATCTATTTATTCCACTTGTCAATTCCAGCTATTCATAAATCTCCTCCCATTGATTTTTGGTAGAATAATTCCTCTTGAATAAAAGCCACTTGAGGTAATGGATCTATCTTCCATTTCTTCCTCTCTCTTCCCCCCCCCCCAAGATTTCTTCATATGCATTTCCCACTCTCTTCCTCTGCAATTAAGAAGCCAAATAACCATAAAGCACCGCTTTGAAGCAACTCATTTAATCCCACAAAAGGACAGAAAAACACAAGAGAAAGCATGTACAGGTTATGAGGACCTGTGTGGTTATTTAGCAAATACCTTCTTCAGTTTCCATTCAAATCACTTGGGTCTCTTTGACTTCCATGAGACTGTCTTAGTCTGTTTTCTCTTTCTATAGCAAAATACCACAGACTGGGTTATTTATAAGGAAAAGAAGTTTATTTAGTTCATAATTCTGGAGGCTGGGAAGTTCAAGAGCATGGCACTGGCATCTGGTGAGGGCCTTCTTGCTGCATCACCACATGACAGAGAGTCAAAGAGAGCTTGCTTTTATAGCAAAGCCACTCCCATGATAATGAACCCACTCCCTTAATAGTGACATTGATAAATTCATGAGGGAAGAACCCTCATTAATCCATTAATCCATTCATGAGGTCAGAGGGATTAAGTTTCCAAGACATGAACCACTGGGAGACACATTCAAACCATAGCACTGTCCCACCATGCCATTATTCCCTCAATGTAGAGTTTGAACTAAAGGACAGAGTTGGTAATCTGGAGAGTTGGATTTTAGTCTAATAATCCTCTCAGAAGTTCAGTTTCCTCAAAGTTTAGTACCTACCTTTCCAACATTCACAGTGATAATTAGACAGCATAGGAAAAAATGTGAGTGTACTTTGAAAAGTTGCAAGTTACACAAATGCAAGTTATCATCTGTGATGGCTAATTTTATCTCACAAATGCCATATATTGTATAATTTCATTTATATAAAATGTCTAGAATAGGTAAATCCCTAGAGACAAGAAGTAGATTAGTAGTTTCCTAGGCCTCGAGGTAGAGTGGTTGAGGGGGTGGGTAAAGGAGAATGGGTATTGATGGTTAAGGCCTATATGTTTCTTTCAAGGGGGACAAAAATGTAAAATTAGATTTTACACTAGTTAAAAATGTTTTATTTATGTCTTCTCTAATTTCTTTAAGCAATGTTTTGTAGAGGATGTGCAACTTCCCTATTGTACTACAAAACATTTAATTGTGTACTTTATTTTATTTTTATTTTTTTGAGACAGAGTTTCACTCTGTTGCCTGGGCTAGAGTGCTGTGGCATCACTTAGCTCACAGCAACCTCAAACTCCTGGGCTCAAACGATCCTCCTGCCTCAGCCTCCTGAGTAGCTGGGACTACGGCCACCATGCTAGGCTAATTTTTTTCTATTTTCAGTTGTCTGTCTAATTTCTTTTTATTTTTAGTAGAGATGAGGTCTCTCTCTTGCTGAGGCTGATCTCAAACTCCTGACCTCAAGCAATCCTCCCACCTCAGCCTTCCAGACTGCTAGGATTACAGGTGTGAGCCACCATCACCAGCCTAATTGTGTACTTTAAATTGGTGAACTGTATGATATGTGAATTATATCAATAAATATATCAAAAAATTTAAAAAGCCTTTCATGCCTCCTCCTGCTTGCCTTGTTTCTTACTGATGTTCTTCATATATTCTAGGCTTCAGCCAAATCCCAGTAAACTCCATTCCCCAATTATCATCCATACTTTCCTGCCTTTGTATATTTGGTCAGTCTCAACTAATTCCCTCCTATTTATTCCTGTGGAAATCTCATCCATCCTCCATTTGTTAATGAGCAGATATTCTAACTTGTATTGCAGTTATTGGTCCCTGTCTTATGCCCGTTATTAGGATGGAATCCTCTGAGCTCACACAGTTCTTGTCTATTTTGCTACATTTCTGCAGCACCCAGTTGATCAACAATTAGGAGCTGAAATGAATTCACCTTGAACTAAGGGGCCCCCACAATAAGATTTTTCTCTAACTCTTTTAAACTTTGAAATGCTATGATTTTAAGTTATTGTAAACTTTCAAACTTCTGTTCGTAATCTTAGTCAATCCTTTAGCCTCGATAGTTTTTATAGCCATTCATCTCTGAACTCCTGCTGAGTTTTTAGCCTTTTGTTAGCCGTATGGTCATGGAATGCTGAGATTTCTGATCTTTCACTACTGTTTAATCAGTATATATATGAAATTAAATATGTGAATATATACATATATTGCATGTACATATACATAAATATCTAAAAATAAATATAAATAAATATATATTTAGAAAGAGACACGATCTATTATGTGCCAGATATTTGAAGGATATCAAGACATAAAAAGCATAAAGATTTGAGAGTTCATGGCCTTTGCAGGTGGAGATGAAGGTGGTTGTTTACAGACACAATATACCATAGATTTCAAAGTGCACAGAGAAAGTAGCAGTACCTTGCAATGAGAGATTGAGAGGTGCCGACCTTGCTCTCCTCAATCGACCTCCTCCCACCCCTACAGAGTGTGTAAGTCTTTTTAACTGGCACAGTGTGTTTGGAGGCCATGTCTAATTTACAGACTGGCTTGCTTAATTTTCAACCATATTGCTTTTCAAGTGTCCTGTTCTCATCAAATATATGGGTTTCAGTTATTTTTTTCTTGATTATGTATTAACTTGCCCTTAAGCAAATTAATCTTGTTTATTGACCTATTTTAGACTTTCTGTTGTCCCTTTTCTAAAATTTGAAAGCTAATATGTTGAAGCTTGTGATTTCTTAATTTAGAAGACATGATCTTTAGCCATTTAATCAAGTTACACCACATTTCATAAATAAGTTACAGAAATAGAAAATGCCCATTTTGTTATCACTGACTTCATCTGATCAGGCTTAAAAATGCTTTCATCAACTGAGAGTGAAGGTTATAATTGAATATAGGCCACAGATGTTCTTGGGAATAAAGGGGACAAAAACACAGATTTTCTAACTCAAGAGTTATCCAACAGTTGTTTCTAATAGTCACATTTAATTACTTTCCTAAGGCTACCATTAATAACAATTAAGAAAATACTAAAATGGTTTGAGGTAACTATAACTTTCCTACTTTCTTTATATTCCTGCAATTCTTTCTTGCTTTACTTGGTCACAACATGAGTGTCTGGGAAAGGGACCCAAATGAGGAAACTCAGTCCAAAGGCATACACCCTACCTTTGTGCAGTATAAAAAACCAATCACTAAAATGCCTGAGGGATCAGCTTTCTCATTAATGCAGGGTTTGTTACAGTGAATAGTTTATTATTTTTTGACCCTTAAAAATGTGCGAACTTGCTTTTCCGCCTGAGTCCTAACACTGATATTCTGTGATGCTCTGAGAAGAGCAGGTCCTCAGAATCATCATTCTGAACATCAGGCATTGCCATCCAGAACTGAAAATGGCTCCTGAGATTGGACTTACTGTCTCCTGAGTCCAAATAGCTCTAAAATAGCTTTCAAAACATCCCATTAACCTCTTCATATTCTTCCAGTCTGTGGTTTGTCTTTTCATTCCTTTAATAATGTATTTCACAAAGCAGTTTTTAATATTAATAAAGCCAAACATATCAATTTTTTCTTTCACAGATTAGGCTTTTAATGTTATATCTAAAAACACATTGCCAAATCCAAAGTCATAATGTTTTCTTCTACACATTTTATACTTTTGCATTTTACATTTAGCTCTGTGATTCATTTTGAATTAATTTCTGTTAAGCTATGAGGTATGTGTTGAGATTCTTCTTCGTCTTCTTCTTTTTTGCATATGGATACCCAATTGTTTCAGCACCATTTATTAAAATATCCAATTAATTTTTATAGAATGAATGAGTTAATTTTGAAATTGCTAGTCTTGGTTATAAATTGTGTTCCTATTTCCTTCACATGGATTGGAAAAAATGTCGAAGTTCTTACTCATTGCAAGTTGGTCTCAGTAGGTTTCTTGGATAACTAGCCATACATTATCATCCATAAAAACCTCTTGAAATATAAATATTGATATTTATATATTATATATTGTATTTACATTTATTGAATGTTCATCTTGCTTCTGAATAAACAAGAGAAAATTAGGTGAAATTTTAAGAAGAATTTAAAACCTAGTGATTGGAAGACTTTTGTAGCTTGTGTCAATCCAGGAAATATCATATACTTTAAGAAACTCGAGTGTCCCTACCTCATACCTTATACCACAATGAATTCCAAATTGATCAAAGATTTTAAAACCAAAATCATAAAGAACTAGAAGAAAACACAGGAGAAAATTTTATATGTTATTTTGCAAGTGAGAAGACCTTTTAAGTATGACAAAAATCTAGATGTCATACAAGAAAATATTGATTAATTTGATCTCATATAAATAAAACAATTTTTGCATGTCAAAATGCACTATAAACCAAGACAAAGTAGAAAATAAAAACGACATGGACACAAAGAGATATAAAGGACATTGGAAACCAAGAAGAGGGGAGGTTGGAGGGGAGTGATGCATAAAAACTTACCCATTGGATACAATGAACACTATTCTGGTGATGGGAACAGCAAAAGCCCTGACTTAAGCATTATACAAGGTCTCCATGTAACAAAAAAATTTGTACCCCCTTAATATCTTGAAATAAAAAATAAAAATGACAGACTGGGAACAATATTTGTTACCTGTATCCAGACAAAAGGCTACTTTTCTTATTAAACATAAAGAATTCCTACAAATTGATACAACAACAACAAAAAGCCACCAATTCGATAGAAGAGTTTGCAAAGGAATAAATCAAAAGTTCCCAGGAAATATTAAATATAAGAGACACTTCAATTCATGAGAAACTGCTCATCAATAGTAGTAACAAAAGAAATGAAATGCAAAATAAAACAACATTCAGAATTTTTACCCTTTATGTTGGTAAAGACAAAAAGCTTAATTACACATTGTGTGATCCAGGGTGTGTGAAAATAAGTACTCTCATGCATTGCCGGAGAGAGTGTAAATTGACAATACTATCGAACTGGAGAGTGATTTTGCAATATCTATTAAAACTAAAAATGAATTTATTCCTTTTTACACCCATACATTCCTCAATACTCATTGTATCATTGTTTGTAATAGCAAAAAATTGGCAATGATGTCCATTAATGGGGAGTGGTTATATAAAATATGACATATATGCAAAATATAATACTATGGAGCCTTTAAAAACGAGGCAGCTCTCTGTGGTCTGACAGGGAAGGATCTCCCAGATGTAGCGTTAAGGGAAAAGCGAAGTGCAGAACAGAGTGTCTAGTATGCAACATTTCTAATAAAAATATGTTATGGCCTGTGTAAGTGTGGAACATCTCTTGGCATAGACATGAGAAACCTCCTCTTTGTCTCAGGATGATGGTTTAAAGGAGAGGCAGGAGGAAGTCTTACTTTTCAGTGATTGCCTTTTTGTGCATGTGTTAATATTTTAAAAATAAGATAATTTTAAAAACTTAAATGACAGTTTTCAATGTGATGCTTTAAAAGCTCTTTAGGCTCTTACCCTTAGGATGCCGAGGCCAAAGTTCTGGCTCCTCAAACAGTGCTCCACAAGCCAGTGAATAGCTTCACAGAGGGAGATTTTAGAACTTGGTGCTCTTTTCTATATAAATATCCAGCCTACGATGGACACTCAAATGATAGGAAAGGCCTAACAGCACTCATTATTTCTGTGGTTAGCTCATATTTAGCATGCTCTAATATGACACAACCATGGGAAAGGGAATGGAGACTTCAGATGCACTTTTCAGATCCATGTGAGAAATTGCTGAGTATGAATATCTTTTAAAAATAAATAAATGTGTGTGTTTATATGTTTGTGTACATCTAAAAATAAACCTGAAAGAAAACACGCAAAAGCGTTAACAATGACAATCTCTGGATGATGGGACCATAAGCTATTTTTCTTTGTATTGTTTAAATACGTACATCTTCTAATTTTCTATCCTAAACATGGATTGATTATATAACTAAAGAAAATCCCCCTTCCTTTGAGCATTCATGCCCAAGAAATACTACCTTGCCTAATTTACTCTCTCATAAAAAATGAATAACTAAGAAACCATTATTTTGTTAACATACTGAGAAAAAGAGGAGTGTAACAGGAGAAAAGTTCAAGGCCCCTCTGTTCAGGCATAGCTCTTATTCTAAGATAATATACTCTCTGTTCACGGAGGAAGGAGCATGGCCTGCTCACTTGTTACAGGTGACCCTGGAATATTTAGACTAAGCAAAGCTGGTGAACAAGCGAGGAAAAGCAAGTGTCAAATCCCAGCAAAGTCAGAGGACCTCAGCTCTGTTTGGTTCCAATGTGCCTTTCCATAGGATCCCCATTTCTAATCTCCTTCAGAGGATGGAAGTCAGAGGAAGTCATGGAAAAAGTGAAGGGACTTCATGGAAGGTTAGGAAATGAGGTAAAGTTATGGAGAAGACTCTCTCTCTTGCCTGGCTTGAATCAGGGGTTTGCCACAGCTTTTTCTCTCACATGTAGAAGCTGCTTCTAAGCGTAAGCTCCAGACACAGTAGTCAAATAGGGAGGGCAATGGAGAAAAAGATTCCAAATCCATTGCTCAAATAAGTTTTGTCAGACGCAGGCGAATGGAAACGTTGCAGCTCTATATTCCATGACATGAATAGTTTCTTATAAAATTAAAATATTCTATTTACTGAGGCAAAATGTCAATTGGATTTGTTAAGTTGTGTTAACTGGCTTTATTTCTGTAACAAAAAAAGGTACAAAAGCTTGCCCACAAATACCACTCACTGTGCTATGGACACAAAGAGATAACGTGTAATAATTTGCCCCATAGCCCTTACTTCTTTTTTAAAATTTTCTTCGTGAGAAAAATTCCTTTTGTCCACTGTGAAGAAGAGAACAACCCTGGAGGGCTTTTATTTTTCAAAAGGCTTGAGTTTTCTTCAAGTGGAGCTTCAGCACCTATACAGTAATGAACTTTAAGTAGCTTAAGTGTAACACTGTCTTTGTTACCATCTCAAATTTAGCCAGGCAGATGCAGGAACACCTGCTGTGTAACCTTTCAGTGTTAGTAATGCTAACAGGTTTTCAGTACTTCTACAGCTATTAGTTCTCTACTGCTTGGCACTTTAGTTGCAATGAAAGTTTGATTTTGATGGAGTAGGAATAGATGCAAATTGCCAAGCAACACTTTTCCCACCTAGATTCCGTCATCCAGAGAGACTCATCAAGGGACACATCTACGGGAGAAAAAAATATGGGAAACAATTTTAAGCAACTGAAAAGGAAACATAGTGAGAGACGGGGGTCCTTCAGAACCGATTTCCTCATTCAATGAGACAAAGATAATGGAACTGAACGTTTTACTAACAACACTTCATACATTTCAAACGTTTCAAAAATCATGGCGCATAGACAGTCTTTACGTAGTTATTCTATATGTTAGAGAGTGGGTTGCTCCTGTGCAAGTAGAAATTTAAATTTAAAGTTTCTGAGATTCTTGGTAGAGGAGTATGACTCTGAGTTTGTTATTTGTGGGTCTGTAATTTATTATTAACTAAGGAAATATGATATTCGATTTTTTTTAAAAAAGATGCTGGCATGTTTTTAATTGAAAAGATGATGATGTATCAAAAAGTGAAAGAACATTTTGAAAAAAGCTATGTTTAATAGTTGTATTCAGAGTCAACTTGCTTCAAAATTTTTAAATGTATCACAACTCAAATTGAGCATTTTTAATTATAAAAGACAGAAATGCCAATTCATATAGAGAAATGTTCTTTCAGTTTCACAGTTTAATTATTACTGGAATTATAGTTGAAATATTTGAAATTGTTACTTTTTATAGATTGAGTAGAAGTTTTAGCTATTCTTTCTATAAGGGATATTTTAATAATTAGATTTAAGAAAAAGACTTGAACATTTAGTATGAAAGCGTTCTCCTTCAATGTAGAGTAGGCACATAAAATGAAACTAAAATGTTTCTATGCAGGAACACCTTATCAACAAACAGTCATTTCATACCCACTTTCGATTTTCTGCTGCATGTATCATTTTGATGCTAGTGACAATGATGAGACGTGACTGTGACAAACATGAAGAAAAATCAAAGAGGACAATATTAAAAACTGAAAATCAAACAAAAACACTACTAAGATTATATTGGAAATGAATCAATCACATGCAAGAAAATAAAATAAAATAGCAAAACTTAAGATCTACCTACATAAAAAGAAAAATTAATTAATGCTATTTTTTACAACAAAAGAAAAGATAATCTATAAAATATGCAAGTGATTTTATCTTTTAGATTCAAGAAACATTTATTTATACTTGCTATATGATATGCCTTTCCACATACATTGTATTGGATTTCCTTTGATAATGCTTTTATTGATTTTAAAAAGTAATATATGTGCATATGTGGGGCAAGGTATACATGGGAACTCTCTGTACTTTCTGTTCAATTTTGTTGTGAATCTAAAACTTCTCTAAAAAATAAAGTCTATTAAGAAAAAACAATATATACTCATTGTAGAAAATTAAATTTCCAAAGTTATAAAGAAGAAACTTAAAGTTACCCACAATCCTACCACCTAGAAACCACCATTGTCTTTTCTCTTCTAGCTTTTTTTTGATGCATATATATTTATAACCATTTCAAAAATAAAGTGGAAATCATACTGTATGTACAAAGTAATTTAAACATCCTATACTTACAGGAAAAGCAAAAAGTTAACAATAGAAATTAATGTGCCTTTCAGTAATAAATTTAAAAACTCAAGTCTTGTTAACTCTTTGGCCAAATAGGAATTTATTTTCACAACTCGTGGACATGTAAAGCAGCTGAAATATTCCAAAAAAATTGGGACATATATAATTAAGGTGACAAACACACTTCTCTTCTCTTTCTCTCTCATCAGGATTATAAGCCAAGAAACTAAAAATAAAAACGTAGATCAAGAATGATCCCACAACTGTTATGGAAATAAAATATTTCATTTTTGTTTTACTAAAGATGTAGCATTAGTATATCTAAAGAAAATTATATTGTAATCAGAAACACAACATCAAAAATTATACTGTATGGAGTCCTACATATAATATGTTAAAAAATGAAACCACAGAAAAATACACACAGAAAAGCATATGAGATATTACATATAAAAATAAGAATATGATATACTGAAAAATATAAAATATTGATAAAAATCAAAGGAGACACAAATTAATGGAAGGATATCCCATCTTCATGGATTAGAAGAATTAATATTGTTAAAAGTGCCCATACTACCAAAAGCAATCTACAGATTTAATTCAATCTTTGTCAAAATTCAAATGACTTTTCACAGCAATAGAAAAAACAATCCAAAAATTCATGTGGAATCACAAAAGACCCCGAATAGCGAAGGCAATCTTGAGCAAAAGGAACAAAGCTGGAGGCAACACAAACCTGATTTCAAAATATACTACAAACTATAGTAATCAAAACAGCATGGTACTGGCATAAAAAAAGATATATAGACCAATGGAATAGAACAGAGAGCCCAGAAATAAACTCACACATTTACAGTCAAATGATCTTTGAAAAAGGTGCCAAGAATATACAATGAAGAAAGGACCATCTCTTCAATAAAGGGCATTGGGAAAACTGGATATCCACATGTGTTCTTTGAAGAAGAGTGAAATTAAATTCATATACAAAAATAAACTCAAAATGAGTTAAAGACTTAAATGTAAGACCTGAAACTATAAAACTACTAGAGGAAACATAGGCAAATATCTTCTTGACATAGGTCAGGGCAATGATTTTAGGGGTATGACCCCAAAAGCACAGGCAACAAAAGCAAAAATCGATAATCGGGATTGCATAAAGCTAAAAAGCTTCTGTACAGCCAAGGAAACAATTAAGAGAGTAAAGGGACAATCTATAGGATGGGAGAAAATATTTGCAAACCCTATATCTGATAAGGAGTTAATATCCAAAATATATAAGGAATCCAAACAACTCAATAACAAGAAAACAAATAACCCAATTAAAAATGGGCAAAGAACTTAAATAGACATATCTCAAAAGATATAAATATAAATATATATAAATATGGCCAATAGGTATATGAAAAAATGCTCAACATAAAAATCATCAGAGAAATGCAAATTATTAATAAAACCACAATGAGATATCACTTCGCATTTCTTAGAATGACTATTATCAAAAAGATCAAAGAAAACAAGTGTTAGGAGGATATGGAAAAAAGGGAACCCTTGTACACTGTTGGTGGGAATGCAAATTGGTACAGCCATTGTGGAAAACAGTATGGAGGTTTCCTCAAAAAAATTAAAAATAGAACTAATATATGATTCAGCAATCCTACGTTTGGATATATATCCAAAGGAAATGAAATCGATCCGTTGAAGAGATATTTGCACTTCCATGTTCATTGCAGCATTATTCGCAATAGCCAATATATGAAATCAACCTAAGTGTCCATTGATGATGAATGGATAAAGAAAATGTGATACACACACACACACACACACAGACACACACACACACACACACACACACACACACACACAACGGAATACTATTCAGCCTTAAAAAAGGAGAAAATCCTGTCATTTGTGACAATATGGATGAACCTGGAGGACATTATGTTAAGTGAAATAAGCCGGACACAGAAAGACAAATACTGCATGATCTCATTCATATGTGAAATCTAAAAAAGTTGAACTCACTGAGGCAGAGAATAGAATGGTGGTTGCCAGGGGCAGTGTGGAGAGGTTGGTTAAATGGTACAAAGTTTCAGTTATGCAAGATGACTAAATTCTGGAGATCTATTGTATAGCATAGTGAATACAGTAAATGTATTGTATACTTGAAATTGCTAAGAGAGTATATCTTAAATGTTCTTATCATAATAAAATAATAAGTTTGTGAGGTGATAGATGTGTTAGCTTGATTTAATCATTTCACAATATATACATACATTGAAACATCACATGGTACACTATAGATACACTATAGATATACTATAGATACAATTTTTATTTGTCAGTTATACTTTAATAAAGCTGGGGAATAAATAAGTATATGGCTATGCACCTATTAGATGCACTATTAGATATCAGAATATCTAAAATAAGAAATAATAACAAAAACACATGCTGATAAGATTGATATTTGGCACTTGTGACAGGTGGGAGTTTGCAGACAGCAGTGGTACAGAAATTCTCCCTGGAGACCTTTCAAATCAGAGGTAGCAGGCCTTTATGCACTTGTGATTCTGTGATTTTTCCATGTGTGAGAAAATTTAGGCTTGGTGAAATGTGCAGTCAGCTGCTTGGCAACATTTCCCAGGAGAGCTCGGATTGCAGTAAAAAGTGACCATTTCTGGCACTGTGTTTGAAACACCCTAGATTGGCTCCAATGGTCTCAAAGGAATATTGCACAATTTCCTCAAAATTATTTAATTATACCAGAGGTAAGTTAAGGCATGAAATGCCTCCCCCAGACCCTCTAATCTAAATTTTATTTTATCTCTCCTTCTTCCTCAACAAAGCCTTCCTAGACTCACTTGGCCCACAGTGAGCTCTTTCTGTGAAATTTCTTCTGCATTTATGATACAAGTTCAAGTGGCCTTTCTAAGGGCCATGTAATTTAGCACATTCCTCTGAGCCCATGTTCTTGCTCTGTTTGTCAATGATTGGTTGTCTCCCCAATTGGGCTGTCTACTCCTTGAGAATAAGATCAGTGTCAGATGCCTTAGTCATACTGTCTCCTTTATCCCCCTCAGTGGGTTAGCACAGTTTAGAACCAAATCGATGTTGAAAAACATGCAATTGAGAATGTGTTGGGGGGGAAGGGGAGGGAGAGTGGCCAAGGGGTGATGTAAAGTCTATATCCTTGTAAAGCATTTAAAAAATAGCCACAAGAGAGCTCCTTGTATGCACACCAACTGCAATATTCTCCTGAGGCTAAACCCACAAATAAATTATGTTGGGCTCTGTATTTAACCAGCCTGAAGTCTGGACCTATCTTCCTTGGGCCTTTAGCCAGAGATCACAGAGGAAAAACTAGCCTTGGGTGAATGTCTTGTTTGGAAGTGGAAAGACACTATCCAAGTGTTGATGTAAGGACCAGCACCAGACAGGAGCTGAGTCATCTCCCTGACTTGGGCCGGGGGGGTGTGATCAGGAAAAAAGGAAATTACTATGCACAGTGGATTGTGGGATTATGCTCTGTTGGCAGCTGGTGAGTGGCAGAGCTGGAAGAGAAATCCAGGCAGGCTGGCTCCACAATCTGTGAGCTCAACCACAAGGTTACACTGCCTCTCAGGAGGGCCCTCTGTTAATGAACATATGCACTGTTTCCACCTTTCTTGCATTTGAAGAACTTCTCTCCATCTGTAAGAACAGGGCAATATCTCTGTATCTATCCATCTGTCTGTCTATCTCTCCCATTCACTGCTGTATCCCCAGTTCCTGGAAGACAATGGTTGTTACAGAAAAGTTGCTGAGAGAAGTCTCTCTCCTGTCGCTACAGTACCCTGTGATCACCTCTGTCGTTTTACTTACCACACTGTATTGTATGAGGTCGAGTTACTTTTGTTTCAGACATTTGTTTTTTGTTGTTATTTTTTTTTGTTTGTTTGTTTCAGACATTTCTTTCAGTGTTTTTGGGAATTTCTGAAAGGAACCTGAGTTAGAGGGCTGCATCTGTACCCCTCATTTAGTGATATTGTCAATGTCCTTTGGCCAAAGACCACCAGGCATACACATGTCGATCAAGCTGAGTTTATCGCTTGTTAACAGTGAGGGAGCAAGCACACCATAGAGAATTGAGAGGCATCTCAAGAATAACATATTAGAAAAGACTTACTATAGGATTGGGCTTTGGCTGGGTGACTTCGGGCAGGGTCAAAGGAAGGTATGGTTCGCTCTAAGTTGGGTGCTGTCAGAAGGTGGAGCACTTCTGTGACCGGGTATTTCAATAAATCTTATCTAGAGGGATGACAGAGTAGAGTGAAGCAAAAGCCCTAGTTAGGAAAGAAGAAGCAGTCACTCAATTTAGCTGGGAGAGGAATGTTGGGTCATTTCTGTGGTTTGGAAAACGTTCGTATTTTGTCTGGGCTCAGGTATTTCAGAGTGGTCTTTCTTTTGTCCTGATCCATCATAGTCACAGATTTGTCTTGTCTGATATTGGTGTCCTGTGGAATTGTTTATGTTCGTTAGAACACCAAGACCTAGTTTGGTGTTGCTACTAGCGTGGCGCCAGCTCCTAGCAACACCAAGTTTTAGTTGATAGAACCAGTGCAGCTCCTGGATGTTAAGAGATGCTTTTCTCTTTCTCATATCAGTGTTTACCAGAAGGGCATGTGAAAGGGGCTTCCTTAAGTGCATTTCAAATAGGCTCCTGACTGTCCCCTGCATCCTACAAGTGTTTCTGCATCCAAGCCCTTGTTCTCTTGCCCCCGCTGCATTGCTCTGCCTCCATCTACCCAACCCCTGGTGTATTTCTGGGTGTACTCCAAGTCTTACCTCTTCCATGAAGCCATCTCTAATCAGTCCACCCGAAGGACTTTTGCACTGCTCTGATTTCAGTGCCTTTATTGTTTACTCTGCTTCTTTGGCACTTCATGGTTATATCAAGACTGTCTGGTTCACTGCCATATCCTAAGGCCTATCACTACAGTCTAGTGATCAGTGGTAGCATGTACCATTATTTACTTTTTAATGCATGACTTTTACCTCCCCAACTGAACTCCAAGCTACTTGAAGGCAGGAATTATGTGCTGAGAACTCATATGTTACTTATGTGCCAGGCTCTGTTCTAAGTTTTTACATATCTTAACTCATTTAAAACTCACAATAAACCTGTGTAGTAAGTGCTATAATTATCTCCATTTTTCATATTTAAAAAAACCCACTGAAGCATAGGGAGACTAAATAACTGCCCAAGATTACACAGGTACTAAGTGGAAGTGCCAGGGTTCAAAGCCAGGCACTTTTGCCCACAAGTTTGACAAACTCTTCTTTATAGTGATAGCAAGAACATCTGGAATTAAAAAGTACTGTACTCTAGAGAACATGTTCCTTAGTCTTTTTTCTCTGGAGCTGAGCTGTTTCCCAAGGAGGTGGAGAAATCAGGAGCTCCCTAACAGAGGTGGACTCAAAGGTAGAAAAATGTGATGGCTAAAATCTAAGCTTGCCACACAGACAAATGACTGCATATTACTCACATACCAAAACCATTTTTCCCTTTACAAAACCCTACTTTCAAAGAAAAAGCTCCCTTAATGCATTTCAAATAGTCTCTCATCTATGACATTTCCCTTTCAGCCCTCGCCCATCTCTCCCCATCTCTATCCAACTGCCAGTCACTGTAGTGGCTCAAGTGGGAACCACTGTAGGGTTTTAGAACTTACGGAAATGGGTGTGTGTCCTTTTAATTCCCAGAAGGCTCTGTAGGTCAGTGGCCTGGTGAGGTAATCTGCTGTCGAACAGTGCCAAGTGGTCATTTGAAGCTGAAACAGCCCAGAGGATGAGCCTATAGGCTGCACTGCAGAGGGAGTTGTTCGGTTGTTGGCATGGGCTTCCTGAACTAGATCTGTCTAACAGCCCATGGAGCTGTCTCTAATTTTTTTTTGGTTAGGGTCATTTATAATACCTCCTTCAATGGCTCCATTGACCATCCTGCCATGGCAGCCAAGAAGCTCTTCTCCTAACCACTTGGAAAATAGAAGAAGGGGAAATTATATATATATATATATATATAGATAGATAGATAGATAGATAGATAGATACACAAACTGATTTTTTTCTCATTTCCTTGAACTGGAGTCTTCTCAGATACAATCTTTTCTGGTTCTTTCCCAGTTCTGGACTGCCATAGATAATGGGACTGAAGCTTTTTCCTGGAGGGATCCTTGGGGCATCAGTAAAATGACAGCCTCAGAAGAATTATTAGGTCAGCTGATTCCAAAGCATTTCAGGCTGATTAAGGTCCTGGAGGAATCTTTTTCCTAGTCCTTTCTGCTACCTCTTCTGTGCCTTCTCCTCCAGTTCACTCACAGGCTGGTTAGTGATGGATAGCAAAACGCAAGGTGGTAGTGCACGTGTATCTTCTCTCCCAATACTATTTGGGCATAATTCCCTTTACATAATACATATTCTTGAAAATACATATTAATAAAACTCTGTTTTCTTGAATAGAGCAGCTACCATTACTGTGTGGATTAGAATAGCATTGTTTCGAGGATCTACAAAGATACTATATGCCAAGTTAGATCAATGCAATTTGGTATGCAGTATTTCCTTAGACAATGCTACAATTATCTTCGTGTTACGGGTAAGCAAACTGAGGCAGAATGATTTCCAGAAAAAGAAGAGGAAGACAGTATAGAGAAGTAAAAGATAAGAGAAGGAAAGTACAGGAAGTGTTGGGCAGGAGGTAAGAGGATGGTGGTGGAGCTTTGTAGCAGTGGGTTAGGAGAGGTGAGGGAAGCTTTTAAGTAGAAGTCCTTTTATTGTGAACCTAAAAGGACGAGAAAAAGAAACCAGGACTAGAACCTTACTGGAGGCACTGGCTGAGCCATCCTCCTGGAATGAGAAGATCTGAGATCAGAGTAATTGGGGAAAAAAATTCTCTTAATTTTTGTCTTCTCTTCTCTTGGAGCAAAGCCCAACCTCCACTCTAAAACAGTCTCACTGCTCCACCCAGTGGCAGTCTCTCAACAGTGCACTGAGGGTATCTGCAGCAGCCACCCAGACCCACTGAATCAGAACCTTGAAGTGGAGGAGAGAAGTGCTTGTATTATTTATTTTTTTAATCCCATGGGATTTTAATGTGCTAGAATTTCTGGCCAAACTTGTGCTTTCCCTATGACATGGAGACATTTTCCTGATGTCAATCGGTACGGCAGGAGGCATCTGAGCAAGGCAGTAACCTAGATCCTCTTTGCTTTTTACATACTCTCCTTAGGAGTTTTATTCTTTCTCATCAGCTACCACTTCTCGGTGGGTGATTGTGTATTAGGTGCTGGGGATACAGCATTGCACACGACGAACAAGGTGTCTGGTCTCATGGAGCCCACAGTGGGGCAAATCTATACTTACAGATGGTGATAAGTTCCATGAAGGAAGTAGGCATGGTGTTGAGATAAAAAATGACTGAGGTCAGAGAAAGCCTCTTAGAGGAGGTGATAGTGAAGCTGAGACTTGAAGAATGAGAAGAAGTCAGCCATGGGAAGAGTAGAATCAGGGTCTTGTGCACCAGAAAGGACAGTTTAGCAAGCAGACTGTGGGCTAGATTTCAGCCCACTCTGCACTTCAGCTGGATACCTTTGATTAGAGAACAATCTGTACAACCTTACATGAGAGTAGGGGGTGAAGGGATTGGTCCATCAGATGGAATTGCATGTACAGAAAAGAACTTCATGTGTTCCAGAAACTATGAGACCAGTGTGACAAACAGAGACTAAATTACACAGTGTCTCATAGGGTAGAATTAGGAGTTTGTATCTTAATTCATGAGAAGCCAGTGAAAGTTTTTATACCAGAAGGACTGAAAGTATATTTTAAGAAAATCTCTCTGGTGGCTGTGCAGAGATTCTATTGGACAGGGCAAGACCAGTTAAAAGGCGATTGAGTAGTCAAATCAAAAATGCTTTTTGAAACTGCTGATGATAAAAAGAAGAAAAAAAAAAACCACAGATGCTTTGGTGCAAAAGTAATGGTGGTTTTAGCACTGTTGACATTTGCCGTTTGATATTGGAATACATTCTTAAATAAATGCGGTTATGTTATACATCATTTTAATGCCCATTTCTCACTTTATGATTTTTGGTAATGACTTATTACTTGCTGTTTATTTTATATTTATTTTAGACTCTGGGGAAATGATGTTAGACAAAAAGTGAATTTGAGCGATTTTATTATTCAAGCTCACAATGGACTGTAAAGCAGCAGAGACAACCCGCAACATCAACAACGCATTTGGCCCAGGAACTGCTAATGAATGTACAGTGCAGTGGTAGTTCAAGAACTTTTGCAAAGGAGATGAGAACCTCGAAGTTGAGGAGGGCAGTGGCCGGCCACCAGAAGTTGACAATGACCAATTGAGAGCCATCATCGAAACTGATCCTCTTACAACTACACAAGAAGCTGCCAAAGAACTCAAGGTCGATCATTCTATGGTCCTCCAGCATTTGAAGCAAATTGGAAAGGCGAAAAAGCTCAGTAAGTGGGTGCCTCATGAGCTGATTGAAAATGAAACAAATTCATCGTTTCAAAATGTCATCTTCTCTTATTGTACACAACAACAGCGAATCATTTCTTTATCGGATTGTGATGTGTGATGAAAAGTGGATTTTATGTGACAACCGGTGATGACCAGCTCAGCGGTTGGACGGAATAGAAGCTCCAAAGCACTTCCCAAGGCCAAACTTACACCAAAAAGAGGTCACGGTCACTGTTTGGTGATCTGCTGGTGGTCTGAACCACTATAGCTTTCTGAATCCTGGCGAAACCACTACAGCTGAGAAGCATGCTCAGCAAATCAGTGACATGCACTGAAAACTGCAATGCCTGCAGCCGGCATTGGTCAACAGAAATGGCCCAATTCTTCTCCATGACAATGCCTGACCTCACGTTGCACAATCAACACTTCAAAAGTTGAACGAATTTGGCTATGAGGTTTTTGCCTCATCCACCATATTCACCTGACCTCTCACCAACTGACTACCACTTCTTCAAGCATTCCGACAATCTTTTGCAGGGAAAATGCTTCCACAACCACCAGGATGCAGAAAATGCTTTCCAAGAGTTTGCTGAATCCCAAAGCATGGATTTTTATGCTACAGGAATAAACAAACTTATTTCTCCTTGGCAAAAATGTGTTGATTGTGATGGTTCTTATTTTGATTAATAAAGATGTGTTGGAGCCTAGTTATAATGATTTAAAATGCACAGTCCGAAACAGCAATTACTTTTGCACCAACATAATATTAGCACGGTAGTAGTTAAAGAGGTGAAAAATGGACAGATTTGAGGGTTATTTAGGAGGTAAGTTGACAGATAGATTAGATGTAGGGAGGAATTAAAGAAGGCTACCACGTTTCTGATTAGCACAACTGGGTAAGTACAAGTGCTGTTTCCTAGGATGGAAGAGCAAGTGGGGGAGGAGGAACAAATCAAGAATTATGTTTTAACTTCTCCAAGTTGGAGAAATCCATGGGACAGTCAAGTGAAGATGTCAAGAAGAATTTGTTATAAACTCACAATAGGGATTTGAGACACAGATATCAATTGGGAAATAATAATCATTGGGTTATTTTTAAGGCCATGAGAAAAGGATTAGATCACTGAAGGAAAGGGAATATAGAGAGGTGAGGCCCCAGAACAGAGCCCAGAGAAACTCCAATTTGGGGGGATCGGGTAGACAGTGGCCAAAGAGAAAAACCAGGAAACTGTAGTGCCACTGAAATCCTGAAAGGGGACTGTTTCAGGCAGAATAATGTGGACAGCTGCTAATGAAGGATCAAGGAAAATGAGAATAGAAAAGTGACCAATGGCTTTGACCACATGGTGGTCACTGGGGACCGTAATAGGAGCAAGAAGGCAGAACTAAGAAAGATAATAGGTAGTGGTCATAGAGTAGAATGCTTGAAATTGAGATTTTGGAACTGATGTAGATTTTCATTAAGAAATGTCTGGGATCCTTGGCATGGTCCTGGGAGCAAGTGGCTGGGGTCAGGTAGATGACAAACGGTACGAAATGAAGAAGCTAAGAGACAAAGAGGCATGGGTGTTCAATGGTAAAATTGTCAAAGATTTGGGGTGGAGAGAAAGTATAGTGAGGTTGCCAGGCAGTCTTGAGTATACTTGTGATCAATTTGTAGCGAACCCAGTCAGCCAATTTTCAATATTTTTAGCTGCTTCAGTTAAAGGCAGGGAAAAGGAATGCGACTTGGCTCAACTATGGTTGGGGTTTTGCCTAGTGAATATGATAGACAGCTAAGAGGAAAAAGGGATTGGAGTGACTTCTTTTTTTTATTTCAGGGTATTATGAGGGTACAAACATTATGGTTACATTTTATGTCTTTGCCTCACCCAAGCAAGGATTAGAGGCGTGCCCTTCACCTCTACAGTTCTCCCCGTGTCCTTTAGTTGCACGCTTACCCCCGACCCATCCCCCTAATCCTGGGAGAGTATTACTGCCATGTGAGCACCCTAGTGTTCAACAGTTAGTATCAATTTGATGGTGAGTACAAGTGGAGCCTGTTTTTCCGAACTTGTGATACCTCACTTCAGATAATGGGTTCAAGTTCAATCCAGGAAAATATAAGAGGTGCTAGATCACTGTCATTTCTTATAATGAGTAATATTACATTGTATACATATACCAAATTTTAATAATCCACTCATGAATTGGTGGACATTTGGGTTGTTTCTACATCCTTGCAATAGTGAATTCTGCTGCCATAAACATTCAGGTGCAGGTGACTTTATTATAGAATGTCTTTTGCTCTTTTGGATAGATGCCTAATAGTGCTATTGCTGGATCAAATGATATTTCTATTTTTAGCTCTTTGAGGTATCTCCAAATTCTTTTCCACAGAGGTTGCACTAATTTGCAGTCCCACCAGCAGTGTAAGAGTGTTCCTGTCTCTCCACAATCTCGCCAGCATTTGTTATTTTGGGATTTTTTGATAGAGGCCAATCTCACTGGGATTAGGTGATATCTCATTGTGGTTTTGTTTTGCATTTCTCTAATGATTAGAGATGTTGAGCATTTTTTTTACATGTTTGCTGGCCATTATTCTGTCTTCTTTTGAAAAGTTTCTGTTCATTTCCTTTGCCCATTTGTTGATGGAGTTGTTTGATTTTTTTCTTGTTGATTTTTTTGAGTTCTAGATAGATTCTGGTTATCAGCCCTTTATCAGATATGTAGAGAGCAAATATTTTCTCCCATTCTGTAGACTGTCTATTTGCTCTAATGATCATTTCCTTGGCCATGAAAAAGCTTTTTAATTTGATCAGATCCCATTTATTTATTTTTGTTGCTGTGGTGATTGCTTTGGGGGTCTTCTTCAAGAATTCCTTGTCTAGGTCGATGTCTGAAAGGGTCTTCCCAACATCTTCGTTTAGAATTCTTAAGGTTTCATGCCTTAGGTTTAAGTCTGTTATTCATCTTGAATTGATTTTTGTGAGAGTTGAGATGGGGATCCAGTTTCATTCTTCTGCATGTAGCTATCCAGTTTTCCCAGCACCATTTATTGAAAAAAGATTCTTTCCCCCAGTGTATATTTTTGTCAACTTCATCAAAGATTAGATTACCATATGTGGATGGTTTTATCTCCAGATTCTCGGTCCTGTTCCAGAGGTCAATGTCTCTGTTCTTGTGCCAGTACCATGCTGTTTTAGTTACTAAAGCCTGGTAGTACAGCTTGAAGTATGGTAGACTGATACCTCCCAGTTTGTTCTTTTTACTTAAGATTGCTTTGGCTATACAAGGTCTTTTCTGGTTCCATTCAAAGCGTAGAATTATTTTTCCAGATCTGTAAAGGATGATGATGGGATTTTGATAGGGATTGCATTAATTCTGTAGATCACTTTAGGTAGTATGGACATTTTAACAATATTGATTCTACCAATCCATGAGCAAGGTAGGTTTTTCCACCTGTTTCCATCTTCTACAATTTCTTTTTTTAGTATTTCATAGTTCTCCCTGTATAAGTCTCTCACATCTTTCATTAAATATATTCTTAGGTATTTAATTTTCTTTGAGGCTATTGTAAAAGGTATTGCTTTTTTTATTTGAATTTTGGCTTGACTGTTATTGGCGTATATGAATGCCACAGATTTGTGTGTGTTGATTTTGTATCCTGAGACTTTGCTGAATTCATTTATCAATTCTAGGAGTCTCTTGGATGACTCCTTGGGGTTTTCTAGATATAATATCATATCATCAGCAAAGAGTGAGAGTTTGAGCTCCTCTGTCCCCATTTGGACACCCTTAATACCCCTCTCTTGCCTAATTGCTGTGGCGAGGATTTCGAGCACTATGTTGAATAGAAGTGGAGATAGAGGGCAGCCTTGTCTAGTTCTGGTTCTATGTGGAAATGCTTTCAATTTTTTCTCCATTCCATATGATATTGGCAGTGGGTTTGTCATAAATGGACTTGATAATTTTAAGGAATGAGCCATATGCCAATTTTGATGACAGTTTTTATCATAAAGGTGTGTTGGACTTTGTCAAATGCTTTTTCTGCATCTATTGAGAGAATCATATGGTCTTTGTTTTCGCTTTTATTTATGTGATGAATTGCATCTATAGATTTGCATATGTTAAACCAGCCTTGCATCTCTGGAATAAAGTCCACCTGGTCATGGTGAATTATTTTTTTGATATGCTGCTGAATTTTATTTGCTAAAATTTTGTTGAGGATTTCTGCATCTATATTCATAAGGGATAATAGTCTGAAGTTTTCTTTTTTGTTGTGTCCTTACCTGGCTTTGGTATCAAGGTGATATTGGCTTCGTAGAATGAGTTAGGAAGAATACCATCTTTCTCAATATTGTGGAATGATTTCTGTAGTACAGGTATGAGTTCTTCTTTGAATGTTTCGTAAAAGTCTGAAGTATAGCCATCTGGTCCGGGACTTTTACGTTTTCGGAGGTTTTTAATTGCTGCTCCAATTTCTGAGCTTAAGATTGGTCTATTCAGATATTCTGTTACCTCCTGGGTGAACTTAGGGAGGTTGTGTGTTTCTAGGAATTTGTCCATTTCCTCCTCGTGATGTAGTTTTTGGGCATATAGGTTTTTATAGTAATCAAAAATAATGTTTTGTATTTTTGTGGTGTCTGTTGTGACCTCTCCTTTTTCATTTTTGATTGAGTTTATTAGAGACCTTTCCATTTAGCAAGAGGGCTGTCAATTTTGTTTATCTTTTTGAAAAACCAGCTTTTGGTTTTGCTGATCTTCCATATAGTTCTCTTGTTCTCAATTTCGTTTAGTTCTGCTTTGATCTTAGTTATTTCTTTTCTTCTACCAGGATTGGGATTCATTTGCACTTCCTTTTCCAATTCCTTGATTCTATTTATTAGGTAATCGATTTCTAAACTTTCAGTTTTTTGGATATGAGCATTTATTGCTATTAGTTTTCCTCTCAGGTATGTTTTTGCTATATCCCACAGGTTTTGATAACTTGTTTCTCCATTATCATTTAGTTCGAAGAAGTTCTTGATTTCCCTCTGTATTTCCTCCTTGACCCAATAGTTAGTCAACAATAGATTGTTTAATTTCCATAACTTCGTGAGGTGGCGAGCATTTCTGTTGAAATTGGCCTCCAATTTTATACCACTATGGTCTGAGAAAGTACACGAAGTTTTTCTATTTTTCTCAATCTCTTGAGGTCTGATTTGTGGCCTAGTTTTTCAAACTACATGCAGCTCTCCACCCCACCTTGAGAATTGCTGCCCTGAACCAGTGTTCTCAACCTTGCCATCACAGAGATCTCATAGGAGATGTTCAACAATTCTGTGAAGAGTTTAAGGGTTCAATCTGAGAAACTGTGAAAAATTAAGCACTATTGGTCTTCACTTGGTGCCACATGGATCAGGGGCACAAGTACAAGTACTTAATATGGCACAAATACTTAGAGGCACAAGTACAATAGTATGTGATCAATTTTTGAGAAAGTTCCATGAGCTGATGAGAAGACTGTAAATTCAGAAAGGACACAACAAAAAAAGAAAACTTCAGGCCAATATCTCTCATGAATATAGTCGCAAAAATCCTCAACAAAATTTTAGCAAATAGAATTCAGCAGCACATCAAATAAACAATTCACCATGACCAGGTGGGCTTTATTCCAGGGATGCAAGGCTGGTTTAACATACACAAATTTATAAATACAATTCACCACATAAACAAAAGCAAGAACAAAGACCATATGATTCTCTCAACAGATGCAGAAAAAGCATTTGACAAAGTCCAATACACCTTTGTGATAAAAACTCTCATCAAAATAGGCATAGACAGTTCATTCCTTAAAATTATCAAGTTCATTTATGACAAACCCACTGGCAATATCATATTGAATGGGGAAAAATTGAAACCATTCCCACTTAAAACTAGAACCAGACAAGGTTGCCCTTTATCTCCACTTCTATTCAACACAATGCTGAAAATCCTCGCTACTGCAATTAGGCAAGAAAGGGGTATTAAGGCTGTCCAAATGGGGGCAGATGAAATCAAACTCTCGCTCTTTGCCGATGGTATGATACTATATCTAGAAAACCCAAAGGGTTCATCCAAGAGATTCCTAGAATTAATAAATGAATTCAGTAAAGTCTCAGGATACAAAATCAATGCACACAAATCTGAGGCATTCATATACTCCAATAACAGTCAAGCTGAAATTCAAATCAAAAACGCAATACCTTTTACAATAGCTTCAAATAAAATTAAATATCTAGGAATATTTAACAAAAGATGCGAGAGACATATAAAGGGAGAACTACAGAACACTAAGAAAAGAAATTGTAGAAGATGTAAACAGATGGAAAAACAGACCTTGCTCATGGATTGGCAGAATCAATATCGTTAAAATGTCCATACTACCTAAAGTGATATACAAAATTAATTCAATCCCTATCAAAGTCCCATCATCATTCTTTATAGAACTAGAAAAAATAATTCTACACCGTGTATGGAACCAGAAAAGATCTTGTATAGCCAAAAAAATCTTAATTAAAAAAACAAACTGGGAGGTATCAGTCTACCAGACTTCAAGCTGTACTACAAGGCTATAGTAACTAAAACAGCATGGTACTGGCACAAGAACAGAGACATTGACCTCTGGAATAGGACTGAGAATCCAGAGATGAAACCATCTGCATATGATAATATAATCTTTGACAAAGCTGACAAAAATATACACCGGGGAAAAGAATCTCTTTTCAATAAATGGTACTGGGAAAACTGGATAGCTACATGTAGAAGAATGAAACTGGATCCCCACTTCTCACCTCTCACAAAGATCAATTCAAGACAGATAACAGACTTAAACCTAAGGCATGAAAGCTTAAAAATACTAAAGAAAGATGTTGAAAAGACCCTTTCAGACATTGGCCTAGGCAAGGAATTCTTGAAGAAGACCCTCAAAACAATTACTGCAGCAACAAAAATATATAAATGGGATCTAAATTAAAAATAAAATGGGATCAGATTAAAAAGCTTTTGCATGACCAAGGAAACTATTATTAGAGCGAATAGACAGCCTACAAAATGGGAGAAAATATTTGGTCTCTGCACATCTGATAAGGGCTGGTAACTAGAATCTATCTAGAACTCAAAAAAATCAACAAGAAAAAATCAAACAACTTCATCAACAAATGGGCAAAGGAAATGAACAGAAACTTTTCAAAGAAGACAGAATAATGGCCAAGAAACATATAAAACAATGCTCAACATCTCTAATCATTAGAGAAATGCAAATCAAAACCAATACCTCCTAATCCCAGTGAGATTGGCCTCTATCAAAAAATTTCAAAACAACAAATGCTGGTGAGTATGTGGAGAGACAGAAACACTCTTACACTGCTGGTGGGACTGCTAATTAGTGCAACCTCTGTGGAAAAGAATTTGGAGATGCTTCAAAGAGCCAAAAATAGAAATATCATTCAATCCAGCAATAGCACTATTAGGCATCTACCCAAAAGAACAAAAGATATTTTATAATAAAGACATCTGCACCCGAATGTTTATGGCAGCACAATTCACTATTGCAAGAATGTGGAAACAACCCAAGTGTTCATCAATTCGTGAGTGGATTATTAAAATTTGGTGTATATATATATATACAATGGAACATTACTCAATTATAAGAAATGACGGGCCGGGCGCGGTGGCTCACGCCTGTAATCCTAGTTCTCTGGGAGGCCGAGGCAGGCGGATTGTTTGAGCTCAGGAGTTCAAAACCAGCCTGAGCAAGAGCGAGACCCCGTCTCTACTAAAAGTAGAAAGAAATTAATTGGACAACTAAAAATATATAGAAAAAATTAGCCGAGCATGGTGGCGCGTGCCTGTGGTCCCAGCTGTTCTGGAGGCTGAGGCAATAGGATCGCTTGAGTCCAGGAGTTTGAGGTTGCTGTGAGCTAGGCTGACACCATGGCACTCACTCTAGCCCGGGCAAAGAGTGAGACTCTGTTTCCAAAAAAAAAAATAATAAGAAGAAACGACAGTGATCTAGCACCTCTTATATTTTCCTGGATAGAGCTTGAGCACATCCTCCGAAGTGAAGTACTGCAAGAATGGAAGAATAGGCTCCACATGTACTCGCCATCAAATTGACACTAACTGATCAACACTGTGGTGCTCACATCGTAGTAATATTCTCCAGTGATTATGGGGTGGAGGGATAAACTAACAACTAATGGATGCGGTGAGCATTACAGAGGGGAAGGGCATGCCTCTAATCCTCACCTGGGTGAGACAAAGTCATAAAATGTAACCAGAATGTTTGTACACTCATAATATCCTGAAATAAAAATAAATTATAAAAATAAAAAAATAAAATTAAAAAAATAAGAAGAAAGAAATGTGAAGTTGTGGGTTGAGCAGCGTATATTGTAATTCAAATCAAAAATGTGAATGCTGATAGTCAAGCAAATATAACCTTCTAACTTTCCATTTTCTCTTTGTGCAAACATTCTCGCCAGCCTCCAAAATGTCTGATAATTGCATGAGTATTTTAATATATATATAAATATATAATGAATACGGAACTATGACTGAAATGTACTATTTGTATTTACCTTTTATAATTTGACTTTTGTGAACCCAGATCACATTATGAAAGCTCACAAGAAAATTGTCAAATATAAAAAACAATATAAAATAAATAAAAATGCATATTACCATTGTATTCCTTAAATAAATATTTGCATATATTAATAAAAGTATATTTGAGATCTTTGAGACAAATGTTGAAATATATAATAAAAAAGTTGAATTTCAAAAAAATAAATAAATAAAAATACATAAATTTGTCATTAGTCCTCTACTTCTTTGCTCCCGAAATTCCTTCCTTGATAGCACTCACATCTCTCTTCCTTCAATTCCTCCGTTAATCAATTGAAGAAATTTCTCTCACCTTGTGATTGTCACTTACAAAAACATTTCTTGTATCATAACAAATAATTGACTATAAACATCACTCTTGTGAATTTTGTCCTTTAACTATCCCCCCAAATTATCAACATACTAACCTAACAAAAAGAGTCTTATGCTGTCTCTTCTCTGTAAATAACAAAATGAAGAACTAGGAAGCTTTTCCTTTGCTAAGAAAACAAACATCTTTTATATTCTTATACTTGCAACATGACCACTCAGAAAACATTTCTCTTATCACACATAAGATTTTATTTTCGATCTTGTTATCTCATTTTTATCACAACTAACTCATCTGAATTACCAAAGTCTAGTCTATCTTAAGACAATAGTTTGTACCCAGATATTTTTGATTCATTTTACAGAAAACTAGGGTAAAACATATATACATACATTCATATGCACTTAATATAAATATTAGTGTGCATATGTATATTGAGTGTGTATATGTATATGTTTACATAGTTTTCTGTAGATTATAAAGAAACATATAGTGAACAAAATATACACACATGCTTAAAAAACATAGGTACATAAATATATTGATATATCGAGGGGAAAAGGTGTTCTCTCTTTCTCACCTTTGTCTCTGATTTGCTTCATTTCATGAGGCTGTTATTAAAAAGGATTGCCAAAACCAAGTTCATTTTCACAGATTTCTGAATATGTGCATGGAGAATACCACCACTATCACAATGCATTCTTTGAAAGATAATTTCAATAGTATATAGATTTTTTTCTTTAAATGTATTTAAAAGGAATTATTTCCATAACAATACTAAGCAGGCAACCTTTTTCAAGGTTAATTAGCTAGTTGTTCCTAAATTTAAATAAAATATAAATATGAAATATACAAACAGATTGTTGGAGAAATACACAAAAATAAGAGTAACATAAGGTGATTTGGGCCTACCAGATAATAAAATGTATTACAAAATACTTAAATAAATTAAAATATTAATCATGTTAGAAAGCAATTATACTGAATGCACTGTGTAACCACGCAGCATAAAAATAAAAATGATGTCTTTATGGAATGTTTCATAATTTTTTTATTCTTTTTGAGTATCATTAATGTTAGAACATATATATTCACATACATAAGTCAATATTTATACATTTTACATATTTAATATTCATGATTTATGTACATATATTGCTACTAAATATTATTTTGAAATTCAAAGATTCTTTTAAAATAAAAATTAAACCCACAGTAATAAATTTGATGTGTACACAAATAAAAACATATTTATAGAGGAAAAATATTAATATATGTCATGTAGGTAAAAATACTGGCAGTGCATAGAATAAACACTTTATTTCTTTAATATAAAAAACATTTTTACTAAACAATAAGAACAATTTACAAAAATAGATATTGAAAAAAATAAATGAACAAAATACAAGGGCAGACATTTCACTGAAATATTTTAAATGCTTAAATATCATGAAAAATATTCTGAAATTTGTCCATGATAAAGAGAATTCAAATTAAAAATTAATTCTTTATATAGGAATCACTTACCAGATTGATAAATCTCCACCATTTGATATTCAGTATGGCCAGTGGTTTAGGGAATTCAGCATTAGTATATATCACTGATGCTTATATGATTTGATGATATACAACACAGATTATAAAATATTTATAAGTATTTAAATATACATTAATTTTGACCCACTGATTCTAGTTTTAAAAACAAAACTGTAATATTCGAGAAAACTAGGAATTTATATGTAAAAATACTCAAAAGAAGTTTTTTTGCAAGACCTGAAATTTGAAACAAGCTAAAATATCATTAATAGCATACATTAAATATTCATTCATATAACAAAAATTCTATAGCTATTACAAAAAAGAGGGAGGATCTATATGTGCTAATATGAAAAATTTACACCTCATTAGAATGAAATATAGCAATATATGAATATCTGTATAGATAGTCCCTGTTGATGGTATATGGTTATATTAAGGATGTTAATACTGAATTTTATCAGTAGACCCCAAGATTTTATAAAACTTGAAATTACAAAGCCAGAGCACTGTTTGTAGAAATGGAAATATCTAAGAACCGACTTCCTAGACTCTTGATTTCATTTATCACTCCAAGAGTAATATTTAAAAAGCATCCAACAAGAGGGAGAGAAAGGATCTATGAGAGGGAACTGTTGCCTTGCCATGTTCTACTGTGAGGAGTGTGTATGCTGAGTCTTCTTCACCTCTGTTCTGGTAAGAAAGAATGGAGAAGTACTAAGTTCTTCTTTCCTTGCAGGAGTTTCAAACCTGAAGTAGGACCATACTGGGGAAGATGACAAAATGTAAAATCAATTCAGACTCTGATGGACTTTCTAATTACGGAATTGAGTTTCTCTTTGTGGTTCAACTCTTGTAACACAAAGTAAAAACAGAACAATCTCTTTCCTAAAAGTGCATATAAAATCTTGATATTTGCCTAAATTTTTGTCCTGGGCTATATAGTTACGCTCACTTAATAACAAGCAATACAAATGTATTATTCAATGTGTATATACATAATAACATAAAATGTATCCATGTGTTCATATATTCATATTATTCATATTATTCATAATAGAATGTTAATATATAATTGATTATATTTATCCATGAAAACTGAAATTTGAGAAATAGAGACAATAGACTTATTTGCTTTTTACTCTATATTTTTATTTCAAAAATAATTATTATTTCTATAAAATTATTCTTTTTATGTATTTTAGATAAAAGCTCTTCCAAATAAAACAGAATATAGTTCAATAACTTTATAAATAAAAATAACATTAGCATTTATCAATAACCCAATATGTTACAATTTTTAGCTATGATGCACTTCACATGCATAATCACATAGAAATCAGATGTCCTGTCATACATATGTGTGTGTATGTGTGTATATATATGTATATATCTAACTGTAGATAAAATCTCATGGTAAATAACATATAAAACTTCACTGCAGGTAACATATAAAACCTCACTGTAGATGACAAAAAAATATAAAATGAATACTATATAAAGTTTTCATTTATTACTTGTTTGATTCCTTAGTGGTATATTTATTTCGGAATAATACATGGATATTGTTTAAGTTTAACACAAAGCTCGCATGTTTTTTGTTAAAACCTGCTGACTTCCTAAAAAATAAAATAACTTGAAATTTAAAAGTACAAATAATGTTGTATTTCTCTATAATAAAGGTTATTTAAATAAGACTTATTGCCTGGTAAATAGAACATGCTTTATCTTATAAAAGAGAAATATAATTTACACAGACAAAGCAATATGAGACCTTTTCAAATTGTACTCTTCCACAGAAATTTAAAAATTTAGAAATAAAAGACACCAGTTAAAACATTTGGCAAGTTATTATATTAATTTTCATCAACTATATTTTAATATACAAATGTTCTTTGACTATGATAGGGTTGCCTCCTGATAAACCCATTATAAGTTGAAAATACTGTAAGTCAAAAATGCATTTAATACACCTGACCTACCAAACACAGTTTAGTCTAGCTTATCTTAAACATGCTCAAAACAGTTAAATTAGCCTACAATTAGACAAAAATCATCTAACACAAACCCCATTTTACAGTAAAGTGTTGAATAACTCAAGTAATTTGTAGAATACGGTACTGAACAAGAAAAACAGAATGGTTGTATGGGTACTAGAAGTATGGTTTCTACTGAATGTGTATCGCTTTCATCCCACTGTACAGTCAAAAAATCTTAATTCCAGTCAAGGACCATCTACAAAGAAGAAACAACTTAATAGATTTGATCAACAAGCATAATTCATTTCCTTTTAGGATAGATATTTGGGAGCAAAAAGGAAAAGAGTAATAATCTCTACTTATTTCAATCACTTAATACCACTTGAAAAGCAACCAGGAACTGCTGAAACACTATTTTTGCTAAAAAAGCATATGTGTAAATCTTCCATCTTTTGCAGCAATCCACAAGATTTCAGACTATACCTTAAAATTTTTTAACTACATTGTTTTGCTATGATATATCCCCAGGCTGTTATATTATGTTATATTTGCAGGCAAATGTGCAAAGATTGATAACTGATTTTAGAATATCTTACTTGAAAACTTTAATAGGTTGTAAAATACTGTTTTTAAAAAGGTGACTAAACAACATTTAAACACGCAGTCTTAAGAATAATTATATCTTATTGAGTGGTTGCACACAGCTAAAAATCAATCACTAGGTATATATATACAGGGTCAAAGCTGTATATATATGCAATCTACTATGACCTCAAAAGTATATTTGCTAAAAAGTCAGCAGTGAAATTTTTTTCTAATATATCTTTATAAGGTGACATTTTAAAATGTCTCTCATAGATTTGAAGTTTTAATAATAAAACACTAAAGTAATAAACACAAACTGATAAGAGTTTAAATGCCCATAGGCATGAAAATTTTACCTAAGTTAATAGACTATATTGAATTGAGACAAATTATAATTTATTTTGATGAATTTCTTGGTGAGGAAGTAAGTGAACTTCTGCACACTGTGTAAATTAGCATTCAAGCAGCCTCTGAGTATTTTCTCGGTAGCAATGTCCAATATCAACTAAAGAGTAAATTACACTCTCTTTATTCTTTTAGTATAGTAATTAAATGTTTAGAAAAAATTCCAAAGGAAAAGATTTTATAATATATTGTTAGAATTATCACGTTGGATTATATAGAACTAAAATTATTTAAAAGAATTACTCCTGTTGGCAGAGATAAGGATACCATTTGATGCTTAAATATAAGAAGTGATGTTATTGAATGGTTTGTTAAATATTGAAAAAATGTTTACCAGCATCATATTCAAGTTACACTCATTCTCTCTAGGGCACTTATAGTTACAAAGTTAGTATACAGTTGAAGCACAAAAAGAGAAAAACGTGTTATCAAAATTGTGCTGCATAGAATGGGTAAGAACATTTAATATCATAAAATAAATTCTGTTTTATTTTGCTGTATGGTTTTTTTTAATGGCAAATTGGGAAACTATTTTTTAAAAAGTGGCTGATTCTACTTGTAGCTCTTTGAGGTGTCTCCATATTACTTTTCACAGAGGTTGAAACATTTGTACTCCCATAATATGCTGAAATAAAAAAAATAAAATGAATTAAAAACTATTTAAGCAACAAAAAGTAGATGATAGAATGGCTAAAATGTCATGCTGAAGTTCTGAGGGTGAAACAAAAGACACAAAACAAGATAGCTGAATCTTTCTAATCTTTTTGTAGACATGGTTATGACAACCTGGTGAATAACCTAAATCCTTTTTGCTCAGAGGATATACCCTATGTGTGGAATGCTTTCCAGAAAATGTTCTTTGTTTAGGATAATTAAAAAATCTGTAACCTAGGAATTTATGGGACATGGATCCCTGTAAAATATCATTGAATTTATGTAAATATCTGAGTTTAAAACAGTGATGTTTCATAATCTAAATAGCTTCGTATAAGTGAGGTGACTATACATCACACTCAGAAATCCTGCCCATAAACCTAGGCCAGAGGAGGTGTTCAATGGGAAGAGAAAGAAACTCTGGAGCTGTGTTGCGGGTCCTAGACTTACTTCTGTCATTTGTGCAATGCAATTTTCGTGTTCTTTAAAATAATTAGTGAAACTTGATACCGGTTAATCTCTCTCATATATGGGAGGAATGTGATTTAGAAATCTAATATTTTGGATAATCTCAAATCAGTACTGTAAACAACATTGTATTTTAAACCCAAGAGTCAAAATGGCTAACAAACGGTTTGGCAAGAAATAAAGAGAATGTTAAAACACTATAAAGACTTAATGTCAGGCTGGTTGCTTAATTAGTCTGCTAGTATGAAGAAGCGAGAGTTTCTACAAAAATTATGAGTAGTGGGGTGAAGGTTAAGGTTTACAAATAGCGTTTTGAAGAAATAAACATAGTTCAAGTAAACTGGCTAAGTGAATAGGTAAGAAATACAAAGTTGAAGGGGATATTAGTGAATATTTCTATTTCTTCACTCTCGATAGGAATTCTGCTACCAACCAGACCTACGAACATCAGAACCAGAGTCCATATAAAATTCCTTCCTGTATTCTCAGACAAGCCTCATCTGTGCCTTTCACAGAGGAGCAACTTAGAAAATATTTGTTGACTGAATAAATACGCGAATCTGTAAAGACAGCATTTCAGATGCTGACACTCAAAACATACTTGTTTCTACTCCTTTGAAACCTGGAAGCCAGCATGTGAGGAGCAGGCCTCCCTCAAGCGGATCTTCACCTCAGCTCTGCTAAATTAAGGCTGTCACAGTAATTCATGAATGTTATTTTAAGCATACTATCGTTTCTGGGTGTGGAGAGGGGTGGGGGAGACTAAGCCACAGTTCCAGACAGAAAATTAGACTGTACTACGTAGCTGAGAGAAGAATTCCCTTCATTAACATTAGTGTTCTTGAAGTTTAAGATTAACTAGCTTGATCAAAATCAATTTTTTCTTGAGGTTACAAAGGAAAATTCAAAAGGTTTAATCGATATTCTGAAAATCCTTTTATCTTCCATTTTCAGAGCTTCCTTTCTGTACTGGAGTTAACAGACCAAATCTGACTTCCTGAGACAGCAACTCAGAAAGATACTACGACTGAACCATGCTTAAGGAGGGCACAGCTAAAAAACCAGGTACACTATCATCTAATCACAATAAAAGTAATATAAAATCCTACTGGAATTTAAAAAATGCTTTTTATAATTTTTCACAATATGCAACACTGAAAAATACTTAAGGTGATTAGATAGTTTAAAACAGATATATGTAAACAACTCTTGTTAAAGATTTTAAATGAAACAATTCAAGATAAGCGTTTATTTGAATGATTAAAATAATTATATTATAAAGGATTTATTATTTAAATCCAAAGTATAATAGTATTAGTATATAGAAGTATTTTTCTCAGAGGAACTTAAGGATTTTTTTGCTTTTAAGTTTTTAGTTAAGGGAAATTTTACAAAAGAATATTGTCAAAATTTTATCAGAATCATAGTAATAACAAAACAAAAAAAAACATAATGTTCAAAAACTACTATATATTTTTGGTGTAATTTTAAGCAATGTATTCAGAAAATGTAGAGGTTAAAAAAAGAGATTGCAATTAAACCTTCCCTAATTATTTCACCAAACATCATTTCTTTTCTTTTTTTTTTTTTTTTGAGACAAAGTCTCA
>CAUYSK010052518.1:0-48727 GCA_963575035.1 Avahi laniger
CAGACCACCCACCACCTGATAAGGAGGTCAGTATGGGTGCCAGCCACAACCAAATCGGCCACCCCGGCAGGAAAACTGCCAGTTTGGACTCAAGGGGATGGGATGAAGGAAGCTGCCTGACTTCCTGGATCTTTACATAGAGCTACTCAGCTGTGAATGTGTGTACTTCTTCAAGACAAGGGAAGAACAACCCTAAGGTGACTCCGAGATCACCAGGGCTGCCTCCTCGATTTCAAATGAAGGCAGGAGGAGCTTTGCCTCAGTTTCAGCAGGCAGATGGTCCCCATGCAAAGTCCTGGGGTTGGAGCCGCCCAGGGCCATGGGTTTGCAATCCCTACCTTGCACAGCTATGAGACTGAGACCCCCATTGGGTTCAGAAGGTGAGACCACCACCACGGTTGATCCACAAAGCAGATCCATCAAACAAAAGAGGGTTATTCTTAAGCTTAAGATCTCATGCAATTTTCCCCGTAGTGTGGACTTGGTTGGGGCCTGTCATCCCTTCCTTCTTTCCTATTTTTTCCCTTTTGAAATAGGAATGTCTATCCCCTGCCTGTCCCGTTACTGTATTTTGGAAGCATGTAACGTGTTTGGTTTCACAGGTCTACAGCTGGAAAGCAATTTTGTCTTGGGATGAATCATACCTCAATCTCACTCAGACCTGATTTAGATGAGACTTCAGACTTCAGACTAGAGTTCATTCTCGAATGAGCTAAGGCAGTGGTCCCCAACCTTTTTGGTACCAGGGACCGGTTTCATGGAAGACAATTTCCTCAGATTGGGGTGGGGGTCGGGCGTGGTTTCAGGATGACTCAAGCACATTATATTTATTGTGCACTTTATTTCTATTATTATTACATTGTCACTTGCCACTTTCTGATAGGGTTTTGATATGAGTCAGCAAGCAATTGATTTATTATGGTCTCTGTGCAGTCAAACCTCTCTGCTAATGATGATGTGCATTTGCAGCCATCCACCAGCGCTAGCATCACTGCCTCAGCTCCACCTCAGATCATCAGGCATTAGATTCTCATAAGGAGCATGCAGCCTAGATTTCTCACATGCACAATTTACGGTAGGGTTTGTGCTCCTATGAGAATCTAATGTTGACTCTGATCTGACAAGAGGCGGAGCTCAGGTGTTGATGCGAGGAATGAGGAGTGGCTGTAAATGCAGATGAAGCTTCACTCCCTCGCCTGCCACTCATCTCCTGCTGTACGGCCCAGTTCCTAACAGGCCACGGGCCAGAACTGGTCCACAGCCTGGGGTTTGGGGATGCAGAGTTAAGGCTTTTGAGGCTGTGGAGATGGAATGAATATATTGTACCTGTGAGAAGGAAATGAGTTTGGGGGCCTAGGGCAAGAGTGCTGTGTACTAAATGTCTGTGTTTCTTCCAAATGTATGTGTTGAACCCTAATCCCCAGTGTGATGGTAGTATGAGGTGGAACCTGTGGGAGGTAATCAGTTGATGGAGGTGGAGCCCTCATGAATGGGATTAGTGCCCTTATAAGAAGAGGTAAAAGAGATGATCTTTCTCTCTCTGCCATGTGAGGATGCAGCAAGAAGACAGCTGCTTGCAAGCCAGGAAGAGAGTTTTCCCCTGACATCAAATCTGCTGGCACCTTGGTCTTGGACTTCCCAACCTCCAGAACTATGAAAAATGAATGTTGTTTAAGCGACTTAATCTACGGTATTTTGTTACAGTTGCCTGAGCTGACTGTGGCAAGTGGTGAACAAAACAGACAAAAGTCTTGCCCCTGGGGCAAGGGATGCATAGAAGTCCTGGGAGCCTGGCTCATGGAGGAGAAGGGGACACGGGACAGGGGCAGGTGGTAGGTTTGCAAATATGGGGGCAAATCAGGAAACTTCTAACAAAGAATGCTGTGGGGCTAAGTAGTGGGGGCTGCTTCCCTGGAGGGACTCATAGAGAAAATTACTTCTGAAGCATGCCAGCCAGTAAGGCACCAGCTGCAGACCCTCAGCCTGCTGTGTCCCCTGGATGCTGTATGGGGTGGGGGCTGGCAGAGGCCGATGACTCACAGCTGAATGCTCATTGCACTTGACTGGGTGGGCTTAGATCTGGGGCAAGACCCACTGCTTTGGAGTCTCCTTCCTGAAGCTGAAGCCTCATTAATGAGTGCCCACAGGGAAAGCCCTGTATTGTGGCTGTTGTGGACTCAACCCAATCATCTGCCTCAGCTTTATGAGTTTTCAGTTTAAAGTCTTGAAAAGTTTCTCCACTGTGACTCATCTGCTGTGATCTGTCTTATTTCTCCCTTCCTCCACTCACAATATTTATACTCATTTCTTCTATTGAAATCTACCTGCTCCCATTCTATTAAGGTGGTTTGACTGGCAGCTCCTATTCTGCTGGAGCCTGCAGCCCATCTGTTCTCCAGACAATGAGGTACAAGCATTCTGCCTTCCACTGTGCTAGCGTGGCCTTCTACGCTTCCCTCTTCAATCTTAAAAGGTATGTCAGAGATGCCTCCATCTAAAAACTAGGGCCTGAAACTTGGGCAGCGTGGAGTACCAGTTCTGAATTTAATCAGTTCTGACCAAACAAAGAAAAAGACTCCAAATCTTCCTCTTCCTGAATGCTCACCCCATTGCCGTGCCCCATTCTTTGAAGTAGTATAACCACTGCAAATGGGATGAGGGAGCTGGTTTTCATACAGTGGCAATGCTGCGTGCTGTGTGTTTGTGCGCCGAGGTGTACTACACCTGGCATTCCAGTACATCCCTGCGCTTCCCACTCAGTCCTCCTGTGGTCCTCCTCACCGCAGTGAGGTGGGTGTCATGACCATCTGACTTAAGGACGAGGACATTGAGGCTCAGAGAGAGGAGGTGCCATATGAAGGCTCTGGGAGAGACTGTTTGGAAGTTCTGGTAGGGAAGTGAAACTACCTGTACTCCCTCAGCAAAGCAATGGCTCCTGTCTCTACGGAAAGCCCACCTTTCCTACAGATGGGCAAGGGGACACTGCTTAGTGCACAGGCCACCCCCAAATGAAATGAGTGACCTATCTTGCCTTCACATCTATCTAATAAACGTGCCCAAGACCACACAGCTAAGATGAGGAGAGCCAGCAATCGCTTCCGAGTCCTCCGACTCCTAAGCGTATACTGTTTCCATGACACCATTCTCCACACTAGCTGCAAAAGGCTCTCTGCCTTCCTTTCCTAAAGAATGTAGGTCTACAAATGGTGCTCAGGAGAAAATGACGGCAAGACTCCTATAAACCACTTTCTAAACCAGGCTGAGGCTTATGACTTAATGGGTTCAAGCACATTTGAACAGAAGGTTCCCTGGTGTTCCACTGCCAACACCTAAAAATTCAGCTGTGTTTTAGGCCATGCCCCGGAGATGAAGGCTTTCCCATCTGGTGACCCTCTTTTGCTCTAGATCTTCAGGCAAAACAAGCCAGTTTGGCTAGATTGTGAATAAAATCATTTTTCTGAAACATTTTATAACCTAGTCATGCAAACTACAGACAAGTCAAACCTGAGGCCACAGGTTTGTACCAGACTTTCGGCTCGACACTGAGAGCCACGTTAAAGATATTTCATGGGCATCTTCTAGTTTCTCTTGCTTCTAATTACGTCATCTACATTTTGAAGCACCTTTGTCCAAAGTAAAACTATACAACTTTCTTAAAAACAGACAAAAAATAAATATCCCCATGGCAAGACAAAGAGATAGCATGCTGTCGTAGGAATGCATTAAAAGTCACACTCGCTGGAATCTAGCCTTGCTTCTATTACTGACTGTGTAATGTTGAGAAATTCACTTAACTTCCCTGAACTTGTGTTCTCTTAAAGAAAAAAAAAAAAAAAGTTAGGTTGTGTAATTTTTAAAAGCTCCTTTAAACCACACACGATTTAACAGTTGATTCATCCATGGATCCCCTGGTAACTAAAGAAAGAGAGACTGTGTAATCCAGGCCTTAAGTCTGAGTTTGGGGCCAGGCTGAGTTCTATGCGAATCAGAGAATAACCAAACACACGAAAGACCCCACGTTTTCTTGAGGTACATCTCCCTTGCTTGGAGCTGTCCTAGCTGACCCATCAGTGACCAGTTAAAGGGCTGTTTTACCGCTGACCCTGCAGGAGCACCACTTTCCAATCTGCGGTTTCTGTTACATATTTCTTCTTCGTTGTCTTCTTTTTTTAAATCTGAGGCTTCTCTAGAGGGTCTTTAACCTGCCTCAGGTTCTTCTTTTTCCTTTTAAATGCAGGTACTAGAAGTTAAGTCTCTTTTCAATATTAATCCCGTCAAAACTCACATTCACATTTAAGATGGTAACTATTTTAAAGGCCTGATTGTACTAGAAAATCCTACATTGAGGAAAGAGGTTATGGATACAGCGTCATCACATCTCATGTGCCTGCCCCCCGCAGCGGCCTCGACAGCAGGTACTAGAGGAGCGGGAGCTGCGGCAGGTGGGCAGCGCTTAAGTCAAGTCCTCAAAGAGACGGGTGACATTTCTAGCAGTTAAGTCCGGGGCAGTGCACAAATAGGAAACTGACAGAATTAAGCACAGAAGATGCTTCCAAACAGAACTATGGGATATTTACTCAATTGAACTATTCTCACTGAATTCAACTGAACACTCAGCTTGACTGTCACATGCATGAAGGGTGTCTGTCACTCTCTTACAGACGAATACGCGTTCATGACAATAAAGTGCTTACGGACTTTTTGACAAAGCCATAGCATTATTCTCTCCCCTGTGCTTGCTGTGTTGAGTGGAAATAGTGGGTCACGTAAAAGGCTCATTTCAGATCAGTGGTCTCTCCACACTTGTGGTCCTAGGTCTAGAGTCGTTTGCTTTTCCTCCTGTGGCCAACAATCTTTGAAAGACAGACAAAGTTATATGAGTCCAAACTCTTAAGAAATATATCGAAAGGGCCCTAGGTGAGAAAATCACACTGGCAGAGCCCAAGACCATGATCGCTGGGCTAGGAATTGCCCACGTTTGCGAGAGTGCAAAAGCAAAGACACTACTTAGAGTGGCACACTCTGCTTGAAATGTGTCAGCTGTCCAAGAGCTGCCCAAATATTTGGTGATATTGAGCAACCCCCCTAGCAGACTATCGGAAAACGTACCAGCCACTTAAGCCAATGCTCAACATACTTTATCTAGGCCAGCCCTGAACTTGAGGAAAATACACAATAACAGAGTGTAATGACCCATAGATGTGCGCACAGGGACAGAAGACGATTAACAGCTGAGATGAGGACAGAACACAGAAAATGTGTCCCTCTATCCTATGTCCTTTCTGCCAGACCCATGATACCTAGCTGAGCAATTCCAACGCTCAGCGCAAGAGGCTAAGTGTTCTAGCCTGGGCTGTGATTAGAGCTGGTCCATGGCTTGTCTTCTCCTGGAAGCTGGAGCCATGCTGTTCCCAGCCAGGATCTCTGCTGAGAAGCAAGGCTGTACTGGAAGTGCCGAGCAGCAGTCCACGTGTTTCCGCTGTCACAAAGTACAAATGTGTCTGGTGGGTAAGGCTCTGCAGCCAAAGCCACAGTAAATGCCAGCTCCATTAGTATGGCAGGTGAGCAATCTATTAGGAAATCGAAGGCCCCTCCCTCATTATAGGAAAACAAATGAGCTGTGTCTCATGGGAGCAGGGAGACAGAGGAGAAATGCTTTTGCAAAGGGAGGCAATGGGCTTTGAAGTCAGATGGATGCAGTTTTGAATCCTGGTCCTGCCACACATAAATTGGATGGCCGCAAGCAATTGCTTTAAACTTTTTGAGGTTTCTCATCTGTAAGATGGGCAAAAATAATTCCTGTATCATGGGAATGTGGGGATTGAAAGAGAAGTGTGAAGGACAGTCAGCCCAGCAAGTGACCCGTACGTAACGAGGGTTTGGTAACTTGAGTTCCGCTCCCTTATGGCGGCTGGTTTCTGCAGGAGTTCCTGGGATGCACAGCCTGGCAGGGTGACGACCAGGCCCTAGCATGTCCCTCTGCCCCTCCTCGCTCCATCTCCCCACAGAGGGAGGGTGCCATGCTGTTCACTCTCAGCTGCACCTGCTCAAGTTCTTTTTCCAAGCCTCTCGAAGTCCTTTTCTCCCCAACTCCTCACTCCCTTTCTACACCCAGGAGTGCTTGGAGGACAGAGTCAAAGCTTGGAGAGACTTAGATCCACCACAAGTTCTCCTTTTATTATTTCCTTCTTGCAAGGTGAGAGAGGACAACGTCTCAGAATGAAAGATTCTCCTCCATGCCCTCTCTCAGCAGAGGCCCTAATTCATTTTTCATGGCCCCTCGCAGTGACAAAAGCCGCTGCTTTCTCTCTTGTAAGCGTGCTCCATGCAATAAGTCAAAGCTGATGTGCATTTTCCCCCTGGGTGCCAGAGCGCGCTTTGATTTAATTTGCCCTGTTGTTTGGCACAGAGCCTTTGCCGGCGAGTTTCTTCGCAGACCTGGGGAGGCAGGGCCCTGACAGCGATGGGGCGCAGTGACAGATGGGGTTCAGTGGGTAGTGTTTAAATAATTTGCTGCAATGATAAAGGAAATATTGGAGAGTGACAGATGCTCCTGCAGAAAGGCAGCCAGGCACACATATACGCCTCCCGTTTGTGGGAGCCGGGGCCCCGACAACAACACGGGTCCCCAGGAGGCAGGCCCTCTCCCTGGGCTGCGCTCCGCAGGGGGCATGTGTGAGCTCCGGGCTTCCCAGACTGTGGCTGATGAGCGCACCTGGGCTTCCCTTGTCACCGCTGAAAACTGTCTGCAGGGCTCTGTGCAGACACACCCATGCACTGTTTATGCCACTTCCACTCTCTCCACCCCAGAGCAGGCCCTGCCTGTCCATACAGGTCCAGGAGAAAAAAATAATAATAGTAACCAACACAGTGGGGGCCAGGCTGGATCCAGACTCCCTGTTTAAGGAGGACCTGGTGAAAAACGACCTGGTGAGTGATGAATGAGAGAAAGGGCAAAGAAAATAGGAACGAGCAGGCTAAGTCACGTAGCTCAAAGGCGGAAGGTACCTGCCTGCCTTGGTCAGGGAAGTGAGTGTGCCCGTGACAGAGGTCCGGCGGTGCAGGCGGCTAGCTTGGCTCTGTGCCTGGGCCATGGGTGACATTCCAAGTCCTGGTCTGCTTTCTTTGCCTGCTGCCTCTGTCATCACCAGAGGAGCAGAGGGAAGTCCTGGATGATGAGTGTCACCCATTCCTGAAGCTGTAGTCACAATTAGGTCAGTAGTGCCGTCTTCCCAAAGGAAGGGCCACACATGGGAGGGTCACACTGGGATTTGGAAAATAACATGAAAAGGATGTTGGCAGGCAAGACAAAGGACATGCTGGAACCACAGTGTGTGCAGGAGATGGTTACAGAGAGCCCACCCTACAAATGGTCTAGATCCAATATTCCACGTCCCTTCCTAGGAGGGAATATGCACAGATGCGATACAGGGAGAGAGGAGAAGGTGGGAGGTGTTCTGTGTAGGGGAAGATTCACTGGGTAAGTCTGTTTGGTTTCTTTTATTCTTCAGTTCTGATTTTTTGCAGCAGATTTGGCAGTGAGACGCATTTGTGAGAGAAGTGGGGTGAAGATGCGAACCCAGAGGCCGGCTTGCTGGCTGTGGAGGTGAGCTTAGGAGGAGAACTTAGAAGGAAAGCAACCAGGCGGCAGTGGAACAGGGAAGGGGGCAGCCAGCTGGGATGGAGATGGGCACCCATGCGGAAGGCAGAGCGGAGCAGAAAGTGGAACAGATAGGACTGAACCGTCTTCCGGCCCAGAGTCAGCAGCTCAGAGCTGAAGGTGACTCAGGTGGCTGGGCAGAGAGGGCGCCGCATTAGCACTGTGTCTCATTGCTGGCTCACCTGTTGCAGATTTAACAGCTGTGGATCTCACCACCCCCTCTGCGCTCCCTTCCCTGACTGGGCAGTGAGCTTCATTCTGAAAGGTGAATTGAGATTTGCCTCTTGGCATTTTCTGGGTTTTGTTTTACAGCTAATCAAACAGGCATTAACCACCTGGGAGCCCAGACGCTGAGTTCCCTCGAGCAGCCAAGTGACACCTTGACCTTTCTGAAGGTGCAGATGGAACACCACCGGAGCCACTTCTGCAAGGATCATTTGCAGGGTTTACTCAGAGCCATTTTTAGCAGTCTGGGACTCGGGATCGTCATGTTGTCATGTGAGAAAGAAGTTTGGATTACAGTGAAAGAAGATGAAGAAGACATGGGTAAGGAAATAAAGAAGGGACTAGAAAAGATCAGAGCTGGGCCAAAGAGACGAGAAAAAGCTCAAGTTTCACCCGACAACCATCTGTTTCTTATGTGTCCTCACTGTCAACTTCCACTACCTCCACTACCTGCTTCCTGCCTACCCAGCGGGTGTCAGAAATCACCCCTCAGCACCTGGTTCCAGAAGTAAGGTTGAAGGCTGTGGGCCAGGGGAGTGGTTCTCAAACAGGAAAGACTGTGGGCCACCCACGGCAAACATGGCAATGTCTAGAGACATTTTTGGTTGTCACAATTGGGATGTGAGTGCTACCGGTATCTAGCGGGTGGAGACCAGGGGCGTTGCTAAATATCCAACTATATACGGGCAGTCCCCACAACAAAGAATTACCCAGGCTAAGATGTCAACAGTGTCAAGGTTGAGGAAGCCCAGGCTGCAGGGGCGGCAGGGCACTGGCCTCACTGGAAGCCCATCCCAACCCATCGGTAAGAGAAGGCACCGGCTTCCTCTAGCCCACCAGCCACTACCATTGCCTGCGAAGGTGCCACCGTGTTCCAGCAATAAGAAAGACAGTGACATAGGCTAGGAGAGATAAAGAGGCTCCCATACAAATGGCAGAGGGGCTGGGGGGCACACTGGGGAAGGAAAAATACATATGGAGGTAAAAGAAAATGAAAGGAAGTGAGGAGAGAGTGACCCAAGGAAGGACAGGGGGTAGAAGTGGTGCCATGGGAAGGAGCATGGTATGCGGTATGAGTTGCTCCAGAGAGAGGCGAAAATAAAGTGTCTTACAGTGGAGGTGTCAGAGAGATGTGGGTTAAATGAGATTGGTCTTCTAAGAAACACAGGAAACAGCGAGTAGAAAACACAGCAACAGTTTTAGACAAAGACAAGGAAAAGAGAGAAATCACAGAAACGACAGGCAGAGCAACTGCTGGACAAGGGAGTGAGAAGGAGAATGAAGAAAGCAGGGGTGAAGGGAGGCAGGGAGGACGCCCCACAGGGAAGGGCGGGCAGAGGGTGGCATCCATCTGTAGCCGGAGCAAGCTGCACACACCGCGTCTGTCAGCTAGCGGTCCCTGCCAGCTCTGCTTCGCGGCTCCAACCCAGACTGGCTGGTGGACTGGAGGCAGGGTGTCTGGAAAGCAAAGGACACTAGGCGAGAATGAGGCTTTGGGCAGAGTGCAGGGAGCCGCCTTCCAGCCTCTCCTTGGCTTGAGTTTCCAGCTAAATCTGCAAAGGCTGTCTCATTTCTCCACATTCCACACTCTACATTCGAGGAGAATTCAGGAAAATCCAAGAGGATAACTCAGCTCCTACTCTCCCCTGCGCTAGGTCCTCACATGCACAGATAAAAAGGACAGCCTTTGTTCTTGACCCACCCTCATGTAAGGAAAGAGCTGTTTTGGGGGGCATGGAGGGGAAGTCCTCATCTTCCTCTTCACAGTGCACGTTGAACATTTTGGTGAGACTCAGCCTGACAAAAAGCCTCTGATAAGAGGAGGAAAACATCACTGTGGGTGAAAATCACTCTGGACTGGAAGTCAGGGTAACTGAAATTGATTGTGCTGACTCTGAAACCAGCTAGATACATGGTTTTCGGCAAGCCATTTCATTTTATCCAGATCTCAGTTTTCTTATTTGCACATGGAAAAAAAAATAATAATAGGGCTAGATTATTTTCAGATTTTTTTTTCTGGAGCTAACATTCAATCAATAAATTAAATAGTCCTTTAATAGAACTAGACAGGTAGTTAAATTTATTTGCTTTTTAAATTGTTCTACTTTGTTTTTGTAAACTTGCCCCTTTTTCATCATGGGTGTAGTATGGTAGAAACAAACATTACGTTGGAGTCAGTCAGACCTCAGTCAAATCCTGGCTTAGCCACATGTCTTGGGCGCATTATTTCACAAGCCCGACTCTCAGTTTTCTCACTGATGAAATGGGGATGATGCAATGTCTTGTGGAGTCAGACTGACAATTAGAAGTGACGCATGGAGAAAGCACGTAGGAGATGTAACAGGCCCTCAATAATTGGGGGTCATTTTGACCTACAGATAGTAAGCTCCTAGGATATGGCATGTGTTCCAGGAAGAGAGTTTTTCTCATGGGTACCGTTCTGGAAACATGGTTAGATGGAAAATCCCTGAACAGCAAAGGTAAAACCAAGCCAGCTATTGCTTTAGAATGAATGTTTTCTCTTAATTCTAAGTGTCCTGCAAAATGTTACTATAATCAGTATTATGAAAAGAAAAACTTTATCAGACAAGTTTGGGGAAACTTTGGGTTCGGTACACATGCGGGACATTTCAGAATCTTTGATGGCTTCTTATGTTGTATGGATCTCTAAATGGAGAACAGAGCACACACGGCTGCTTAAACTTACTTGAACAAGGTACAATTTTCCTGCCTACAGAAATACCAATTAACCTCCCAGAGACCATCAATGTCACCCTGAACAGTTTCAGAAATCATGGTGTTTGTAGATGCTTGTCTTGCTTGCCCAGCCATGTGTCAGTTTTGAAAGACCCAATTGTCCATATATCCAAGCCCACGTTTCCCATGGATAATTATCAAGGAATATCCCAAAGCTGCAAATAGTCTCTCTCTCTCTTTTTTCAACCAACTTTTCATTCATAAGCAGCCACCCACCCATACGCCGGCCTCAGGGGAAGACATCCAACACCGTCTTCCGGGCTTCCTCATGGGAAACTGCTGTTCTGGGCTTTCTTTTCCTCCTGCCCGGCCCCCCACGGCATCCCTGCTCTCCCACTCCCACGCCCTCGCTGGGGAATCTGCTGTCAGGAGAGTGGGCAGCTGGACAGTCTGGGACATCTGAGAGGACTAACTGGATCCCTGCTGCCGGCCCTGACTTCGGCCGTTTCGCCTGCGAGAAGATGTTGCACGCTGCCTGGCAGACATAAATGAGAAGGGGGCAGGGGAGCTGATACGGAGGCAAGTCCAAGGGCTGACTGTGGATAAATTTCCAATTTTTCATGAGATGGGAAACTGATGTTGAAATAGATATGAGGAAAAGAAGGCCCACCAGGTAGAGTGGAGGGCAAGCGGCCAACCCTGGCTGGGGTGGGCAGGAGTCGGAGCAGCAGCTGAGAGCAGGAGGCCGAGGGGCTCCGTGTGGCAGGGTCTCCAAGGACAAACCTGCTCCCAAGACATTCCAATGGGAAGGCCACTGGGATGGCCAGTCATCACTCTGCCTGGACAGATGGGCAGTGTGGCATCTGGGCTGTCCTGGTGCCCTGCTTTGTCACTTCTAGCCTGAAGTCTTTCTTCTCCTGGGTGGAGCCAGAGGCAGCAGGGGGCCTGCCCCTCCTCCCCACTCTGCTTTTGTCCTCTAGCCCCACCCCTTCTGGCAGGTCAGTGACTTCCAAGTCTGATACATACACAGCAGGCTCTGCATTCCCAAAAGCACTTCCATATATGCCACAGAAAACACACGTTTGTGATCATATTCAAGCTTCGGAGCAGCCCTGTGAGGAAGGCAGTGCGCGTTGCTGCTCTCACCGTTTCACATCCGGAGAAATTGAGACTTAGAAGGATAAAAAACTTTTTGTAAAGTCAAATAGCCAGTGAGTAGTGGAGTGGATTCCGCATGCTCTGCTCTTCCCCCAAATGTGCGTTTATCTTCACACAAGGAAATTTCAGTCTGTGGATGGGAAGGTGATGTGAGTTGTGGGTTAAAAGGTACTCATCTTATTTCTGGAATGGAGAGATTAGGTTATTCAGGCCAGCCCTCCCACTGAAAACTACTAAAAGAACTGTGTAAGGTGATTTTACGTCTTCCTTAAAAGCATCAAAGAGCTTCTTTTCTGGTATAGAATTACCAAATCCTAAATTAAAGGAAAAACAAGAACCAAGAGACAGCAGGTTCCCAACCTGAGGGCATTTACTGAGTCAGGCAAATTCAGGCCTTTGTTTGACAGCCCCAAAAGGCAGCAGAACAGGAATCAAAGCCCAAGACCCTTTTGAAGTGAGGGAGTCTAATAGAAAACCCTCTTTACAATGAGTGAAGACCTCAGAAGGCTGAAGCCCCAAGATGAGAGTGAACTGGTTTGAATGGCTTGGTCCTTAGTTTATAGTTCAACCTGATTCTGAACAGAGAGCCCTCAGTCATCTTGAAGAAACAAACATAAATCATTTCTGAAGGAATTTACTTTCATTTTAGGGATCAAATTATTTTATTAAAAAAAATACAATGGCCAACACAGAACAAAAAGTAACCAGGCACACAAGAAAATAAGATACAAAGAGTGAGAACAGGATAAAGTAGACAACAAAAACAGAGTCACACACATGACAGAAAACAGAATCATGAAACACAGACTACAAAACAACTATTTTTACTTTATATGAAGAAATAAATGACAAACTTGATAAATCTGCATGGAAAATAAAGCTATAAAGGGTAACTAGCATATCTGAGGGGAAAAAATTCAAATAGGACTTCTAGAAAATGAAAATACAATGAATGAAATTAAAAATATCAGTGGAAAGATTTGAAAGAATATGGAACACAGCTAAAGAGAAAACCAAATAATTGTAACATAACTAAGAAAAGAATTATCCACTAAGTAAGATAGACAAAGAGATGGAAAATGCCAGAGAATGCATAAGAGGGAGAAAGTTTAGCCCACATGCAGTGAAGAGTCCCAGAAGAAGAGGAGAAAGAGAAAAGAGAAAGGAGACAATATTTAAAGAGATAATGGCTAGGAATTTTCTAGAACTAAACAAAAATATCAATCTACAGATTCAAAATTACCAACCAATCCCAAGAAAATAAATGAAAAAAGAAAGAAATCTATACCTAGACACAGCATAGTGAACTTGCAAAAAGCCAAAGATAAAGAAAAAAAATCGTAAAAGCAACAGAGGTTGTTGGAAGCAGAGGAGAAAAACAGATAACTTTCACGGAAACAAAATAAGATTGACAGATGACTTCTCAACAGCAAAACTGGGAATGAAAAGTTCTTTATGCATCTGGAAGAAAATGACTTCCAACTTAAAGCTCTGTATCCAGAAAAAGTTCCTTTCAGGAATCGGGGAAAAATAAGACATTTTCACTAAACAAAAACTAAGAAAACATGCCACCACCAGGGCTGTCCTAGAGAAAATCCTAAAGGGATACTTTAGGCAGAAGGAAAATAATCCCAGGTGGAAGGTGGGAGGTGCAGGAAGGAATAAAGAGTGTGATAAATAGGTGACAAATGAAAACTGTATAAAATAACTCCTTAAAAACATGTTGTTAATTAAGCCATATGTTAGCAATGGCAATGAAGTTGGAATGGGGATAGATGAAATTAAAATACTTTGGACATGACTCGACTTAAGAGGAAGGTAAAGACATTGATCAAAATGGCCCCTTGAAAAGCTGAAGAGAAAACCAAGGGACGGCGCCTGGCTGTGGGCCGCGACCTCCACTGCGTCAGGCTGAGAGACCACGTTCAGGAGCAAATCCCAGCTCCTGACTTCTCGGCCTCTCTCTCATCTTTACATTTCTATATGGCTTTGGGGGCAATTCCCAAGGTTTAAGGGAAGGGAACGTTCCAAAGAGAAGAAGGAACCGAAGCAATGACACGTGGGATTTAAAATCCAACAACCTGGCAGGAGGGGCGGATCTGCAGGAACTCCCTCCTGCCACCAGTCCTTCTGGGCGTCACAGCCAAGGAGGCAGCCCACGGAGCCACTTCCTGCAGGTGTGTGGCCTTCCCAGGTCATCTGGGGACAGGTGGTCCCTGTCTTCCCCGGAGAGTTCCTTCTCCAGCTGGCAGAGGGCTGCGTAGCCCACGAGTGGAACGATTGTCTCCATGAGGGCTGGGGCACACCTTCCCACTCACGCCACGCACACACTCACGCTCGCACACACACTATTTATTTTCTAGCCTTCAGCCTTGTCCTGTCCCTGGTGTTTTATGGCAATGGCGTGTTCCTTCATGGAGATCATTTAGAATATGATTGCTTTGCCGATGCCAGCTCAGAGGGGGCTCTGGAGAGAGCGTGGAGAGAAAAGACAAGGCCAAAATCACTTTCGGAGGTACAGGTGCATGCATGGAACTGAACTGACACAGACACAGGGAGTGTGCAGAGAATCTTCCAGCAGCAATAACTAGCCAGAGCCCCAAACTAGCAGCTGAACGCACGTGGTGGGGGCTGCGGTGGCTTTGGTATGGGAAACACCAGGTCACCGCCTTCCTTTCTGATCCCTAAAATAGATGACATTTCCCCTGGGAAAGCGGCCTCTGACCATCACTCTTCCCTGTGCATCGCCCGGCCAGCGGAGGCAGACGTTCCACGATGGTGAGACCGGCGGAGGAGCTGAGGAAAGGGCCGCAGAGCGACAGCGGAAAGCCTCTGCGCTTGGCGGACAACAAAGTCCCCCCACGGCCTTCCCCTCCCCCTCTCCCGGCATCTATGGGCACCCTGAATTTACTGCCTCCAGCCGAAATTGCTCTATTTGGACCTGATTCATGGCGGACCACTGAGGGCCACCAGTTTGATATCGTGGCCATTTCAGAGGTAGGGGCATTTCCAGACCTTGGCTTCAATGCCTTCTTACAAAAATGACTTTCCGAAAAAACAAACAAACAAACAATTCTGACTTTCATGGTAGTATTGAAGGGAACTAGGTCCTAGGCTAGACCAGGGGGGCCATATAGGCCATACCCCCCGCTCTAAAGGCAGGAGGCAGCTTGCTCAGGCAGCCTCCGGTGCGCAGATGAAAGGCCATTTTAAATAACAGCCGTGTATTAAAGCAAGGGGAGAAGAAAGAAAAAAACTCAAGGGCTATAGTACTGCCACAGTTTTAAATTATAGTGTAGGAGGATAAAAATAAAAGAGAGAGAGGAAGACAGAGCAAGGGAAAAAAAATTGCCATTGTTTTATGAAGCAGATGGGAAAGTTCAGGGGATCAGAAAAAGACTATTATTATCTCAACTCTGCAGTGACAAGGCAGGAGAACGATGCCGTTTTCTCCCCGTCTCTCCCTGAGAATGGGACACTGGCGGAATTCATTCTGAACACACTTTCAGGGCAAGGGTTTTGAGCAGCAAGGGCTAGAATTAAAGATTCAGCAGGCATGCATATTTTGAGAGCACTTCCTCTTAATTTCTCCACTTTCTTCCATGTTTAGATGCTTTGGGCTCTGACCATTTAATGTCATTTCAGGCGCTGGTGCGAGGGTCTATGGGGAGAAGGGAGATTCTCAGAAAATCCCAGGACTTAAGAGTTGTAAATGACCTTTCTTAGGGGTTAACTATTCCAAATTCAAGGTTAAAGAAACACAAAGGGTAAAGCTCTGTGAGGTAGCAGGAGTCAGCTAAATTTTTACGCCCAATAAAGGAAAGAAATCAGAGAATAGAAAATAGGAGAAAGACAGATAAATACAGAAGGATAGAAAGGCAGGAAGGCATATAAATACGCAGAGGGGCAATCTGCTAGATTCAGAATAAAGTGGTACTTATCCCCAGATCCACGATCCGCCCGAGGGCCACCTCCTCCTGGGAGATCCTGCCCACACCTGCTCTCCATCACCTTCTCCTTCTGAAGCCCCAGTATGATCTGGGTTTGAACAAAACGATTTTGAATTTAATTATATATTCTTCCTTCTTCCTTTATTCACTCAATAAACATTTATTGGAGAGAAGAAACATTCATAAAATAGAAGGGAATCAACATTTAATGAGCACTTACATTATATTAAGTATCTTTCTCATTGTTCTAAGTTTTATATTGCATGTATATTCCCTCACTAATTTCTTAACAACCTGTCTCTGAGGAAGGCATTATTCCCATTTAAGAGATGGGAAAACTGAGGCCTAAGCAGTTTATGTGATTCAGCCAAACTCATAGCACCTAAGTGGCAAGGCTGGGGTTGAAGCCCAAATCTGTCCAATTCCAATGTCCATACCCCCCAGCTCTGAGCTGGATACGTGTTCAAGGATGGATGTTCTACAGTCTCTGTCTTGACAAATCTTACTGTCTCTTCTGTGGGATTGTGATGCAACTAGATGACCAGCCACTGGTGATGAATGCTAGGACTCAGGGATGTGCATGTCAAGTCCACGGTAAGCACAGGAGGAGGAGCTGTGCTTTGGGGATGAAAACATGTGCCCTGGAAAACTTCCCAAAGGAGGAGCCTTTTGACTGACTCTGTGAGGGCTGGCGCCAGGTTCGGGGAGGCATAAGAGAATGGAATGGCATTCTGAGAGGAAGGAACAACGTCATTCAAAGTCTTGCATGTCTGGAGTGGGTCCTGGGAGGACTGCAGAACAGAGGTGAGCAAGGATGGGGATGAAGCTGGGGCCAGATGGGAGGGCTCTTGCATGCTGTAGGCACAACACTGCACTTTGTTCTTAAGGTGTGGGTTAGCAATTAAGGTGACTAGGTATGTGACCGGTGTGCAAAAAGATGGCCCAAGTTAAAAACAGACAATCTGTCCCTGGATTATAACTGCATGTGTTTAGGATGCCACTTGGTAAATTATTCATCTTCGACCACTTTACCACCTTGGCCCAGCTCATTTTCAGCTTCTCCCTCCCAGCTGGTATGTGTTTCAGAAACACAAAATTGTCTGCATAGTACCCAAAGCGGAACAACTGGAAGCCACAGAGAGGGAGTAACCATGGATAATCGGGGGGAATGGGGGGAAGGAGGGTGCACAAGGTTCCAAATCAGATAAAGGGGGTTGTTCTGCTCCACCACGAGTTCACCTCTGTGACCTTGGAGAAATCACTTAACCTGTCGCTGTCCCTCCTTAACCACAAAGGAGGGAAACCGTCACTGCTCTTCCACTGCGCTGCCGTGAGCTTTAACTGTCAGTAGCCAGGGGTTGTAGAACTAAGCATTTGACTTCTGCTGATTGTGTCGACAGAGACAAGTGCACACACGCGCGCCCCCGTGCCGGGGCCAGCTGGCTGGACTTGCAGGAGTCCCTGCCTGGCCTGGGTGGGTGGCTGGGCTGGGCCCCGCCGCGGAATCAGCACTTTCACTCCGGGAAAGCAAAGCTGCTGTCTTTCCGCTCCTCCTGCAGGACCCGGCCAACTTGTCTCACAACTGCTACGCAGGCTGGGGGCCTGGGGAGGTGATGAGACTCCACTTGCTAGGCTCGGTCTTCCTCTGTGCCTCTCATTCCCCTCAGCCTGGGGCAGCTCTCACATCACACCCCTGCAGGACAGGGGCACCGGGCACCTGTCCCCGGGAGGAAAGATCCTGACACAGCAGCTGCAGTGACCAAGTGCAACAGGGCACCACAGAGTCCTGCGTGTTTTCCACCTTTGCCTGCGTTGGCTCTCCGAGGCGCTCCCCGCTTTCTGGGGGGACTAAGGAGTCTCAGCCCTGAAACTGGCACGATTCGATTCTGCAACACCTATGGAAGGAGATAAGGATTTGGAGGGAAGAATTACTTGTAAGGGCTGAGCACAGGTAGTGGCATGAGAGGGAAGCATAAGTTAGTGCTGGGGGGCAAATACCATCTGCCTCTGGCCAGTTGGCAGCAGACAATATTTGTTCTCAGGACAGAGCCTGGGACGCCCTGCACCAGGGCTGCAGGCCATCGGACTAACCACCTCCTCCAAAACACTCTGTCCTCAGCGCTTTATTGATGTGTCTAAAAAGGCGCCGTGCATAAAACGCTCCGCTTGCTCTAATATCATGCCTGACAACCAGCCTCCCTGTGCACACTCCCAGCAAGCCTGCCCTCGCCTCTGCCCTGGCATTACCTTGCCCTGCACTTCTCTCCTCTGCACTTGAACTTCCTGTCCCCTTCCCCTCCCCTGTGTCTGACTGCTTTCTGTTGGCCCCGAGGTGCACGTTCTCCATTACTCCTGCCCTCTCCGCAGCCTCCACAGCATGTTCCCTCGGCTCTGGGAAGTGGCCACAAGAAAACAGACTTCACGCCACGCAGCTTCCCGAGAAAAGTTCCACCCACGACCCGGCAAACCTCTGTCCTCTGCCAGCCTGGGAGGGGCCGGGAAACCTCTCTGCCTAATCCAGCAGCCATTGCTTCAGTGCACTTAATATTCACGACAGATAGAACATTTCACGGCGAATTGGACGCACATTCAACTGGAAATGAAAATTTTATGACTGTTCTCACTCGGAGCCGCAGATTACACCAGCTGAGAAAACACGGGTGCAAACGTACAACCTGTGAACTGTAAAGTATATTAATAATGAAACCACAGCCTGGGAAATGAAGGCTTTATTCTGTTTATATTCTGCTCCATTAATAGAAGGCACTTCAGCTAGCTCCGCCCCATTAGCCAGCAATCTGTGCAGTGAACGGGTGGGCTGGGGGTAGTGGGGGCCCTGGGGGTGCCAGGGGCGCCCTCTCAGCCCACCACATCACGGCTGCAGAATTCCCAGAGGTCACAGGTTTTCTAGGAGCGACAGGTATGGGCCTGTGTACCTGGGCTGTGTGCATAGCTCCCAAGTACAGAGAGGCTAGTGTGGTTTTCATCAGAAGGAATCTGTGGCCTTATTAGAATAGCCAGGTTGATAAGAGAAGGTCTCCATCCCACCAGAAACAGGAAGTTCAATTAGAGCCCACGGACAGAGAGAGGTAAAGTACAATTTATTGCTCAGTAGTTCTTAAAGTGTGGCATTGAATCACCACCCAAGAATCACCTGGGGTACACATTTAAAATGAAGATTTCTAGACCCCGTCCCAGAATTAATGAATCATCTATTGCATTATTTAACTAAATTTGAGAAGTGTCATCCCAGCTTCATCGAATTCCAAAAGAAATAATACCACCTTCCTCCTCAGCTGCCTTCAATATTCCAACAGCAATAAAAACTTACAGTCAGAGACACAGTACCTAAATTCTTGGGTTGCATTGCCTGAGACCTGGTAGCAGGGTGAGCACACTTACACAGGGACAGCCAGGGACAGACCTGGACCCAGGGCATGGGCGACCACGTCACGTGCCATGCCACGCTTCTGCATGGAGCACTGATTGGGCAGCTGCCTTAGGGGCAGTAGCTGCAGGTGTGGCAGGAAGCCCCAGGCTCAGCATGCAGAGGGCCCATCCCTCTCCCTGTCAGCTGCAGCCTGGGATGATTTACAGATCTGCAGCGTAATTAGTGACAACTGGGAAGAATTCAAGAACCCAATGAGCCCATCATGGGAGCCCGTGAGATGGGATGGCAGATGGCAGAGATAGAAATGAACCTGGGGACCCTTTAGCGAAGGAGGGTCTGGACCCTGGAAGCCTCCTGGTTCCACGACTCCTGCCTCTGCTCTATGCCGGGGAGGGCTCTGGGCCACACTGCAGGGCTGGAGGATCTGTGGGTCAACATGCCAGCTGCATAACTCTCCTCTGGGCTCGTGGGCTAGAGCCCCCTCTACCCTTGACCCTCCAGGCTTCCTGGCTCACTGGTGGACCAGGATTGCTCAAAAAGTTGGGCAGATGGTCAGTCCTGGGCAATGGTCAAAACACACTGTCCTAAGCTTCTTGGGTACACTGGAAGGTCATCTCACTCAGTTTTCTTCTTTCCTCTGGACCAAGGGAAGCCAACAAAGGAAATAAATACCAGCTCCCTGTCCCTGGCCCTGTGCGTCAATGGCCGGCTAAGGGTGAGGGAAAACCCTCTACTCCTTTATTCCCCTTTGATTTTGCTGTTGTCATGGGGCTCTGTGCGTGCGGAAGGGTGTGTTTCCAGCGGAGGGATTCTGCTCTCCCAATGCTAATGCAGAGAATTATGAAGAAGTGCAATAGCAGGGAAGGAATCCACCGGCATACACTGCATGGTGAACGCCACTGTGTACCTCTCAAAATGCCGACAGTCTATGTGTGTTTGATAAATACCTTTTGACTGACAAGTTAAAAAATATTTTAAGCCACATGGGGTTTGTACCTTTGTTATTTATGAACCTAAATGCTCTAATAAAAATCAAGGTCTACTGACTCCACACCACGCTCTTCCAGAAAGACCCTTTCTCCCAGACTTTGCTGTAAAGGCTAACCAAGGATTTCAGCAGTGACCTGCTGGCAGATGCTGTTCATTTGCACACAGAGAACTGGAAACAGAGAGAGGGAAGTGACATGCCCCCCAAACTAGAAGCCGTTACAACCTGATGCTGAACGAGTGTCTTTCCTCTTGAGCTGAGAACCCTGCAGCCTCTCCCTAAAATGTGGGGAGTAGAATGGGTTTTTCCTGAAACTCAGTCCCTGTGTCTGAAGTCACACCGCTGGAAAACATCTCCTGGGTGTTTCCAAACGCAGCCGTGCTCCCTCTGCTCTCCTCTCTGCCACACCCCCAGTGCAAAATGCCTCGGTTTATGCAAAGCACATCATGGAAGCTAAAATGAGCCTGAGCTCGATTTCCTGTAGCTGCAACAACCTGATGTTAACAGAATGGGGACGCATTTCCAAGCTCAACATTTTATAATAATACTCGGGGGAGTCACTGGCAAAGTTTGGCCAAAGTATAATTAGTTTGCACAGCTATTAGAGGCTGATAGAAGGTTTTAATTTGTGGAGTGATCTCATGAATCTCAGATACTCTGTGGCTGCTCTTGCTTCATTTCCAAATAGAGTGGCCATTGGGCCAGGTGAAACCCACGTCAAACCAGCACCGACCCAGCCCGCCTGATGGCCTTGATCACCAGGACAGAAGGCCAGGGAGACGTCCAAATGCCATCCTCTTCCTTCTTTACTGTTCTTTCTGTCTCCCGTCTGCACCCTGTCCCCCTCCCTTTCTTAACTTAGCAGGACCTTTTTTTTTTAAATGTAACATTTATCTTTACAAATTGAGAAGCTTGGAGAATTTACTCAGGTTGATCCTCCATTTCCAGGAAAGCCAAAAGGAAACTGCAGTCATTTTCTTGTATGTACTTTAATTGTTAAAATGGTGCTTCCCTTGAGAGTGGATAAATAAAGATAATAATGCAAATAAAGAAAGCTCGACTGCTAGAGCGTTCCGCAGGATGGTGAAGGCTGGGCTAGTAGATTTGAGGCTGGAGGACAGAGGGACCCGCTGACGGCTCCTGAGTTCTGCTGATTAGCTGAGAGCCAAACAAACATGAAAAGGAGATGGTATCAATCCACCACAATCTATTGTGTCTTCAAAGTGCACTTGAGCAAAGGCTGAAATTGCATCTGATAGCATAATACAGGTTTTACCCACAGCAATTTGCCTCTGAGGGAGAGAGAGCACAGCACGCACACACTGAGACCATCACAACAAAAGCTAGTTTACATTTTCCCTCCCAAAGGCCGTTCCTAGCAGAGGATTCTACTGTGTATGGGCAATTGGGCTTGATGAATGTACTAGAAATTGGGGAGCATGACAGGAAGGTGCATCCAAGCGCACTCATGGATATGAGGCTTGTACACAAACACATGCGAAATAATTGTACATTTTCATGATAGCTCTTTAATAAGGCTCCAGAGTTCCGTATCTATATCACAAATATTTGGAATATTAGGAGTAGGGAACAATTCATTATTAGCTTCGTTTTATGGAGATACAAGCCATAGGTCACAGAGAGAAGTGATGGCCTCTGGACACAGCTAGTTACCAAAAGGGTGCTATTTGTGTTTACAACTTTGAATGACTTTGATTGTGTGTCCCTGCTCAACAGTCAAAACAGCCCATTAGTTCATCTGGCTCATGTAAAACTGGACATCACTGAACTGTACTGCTAGAAGGGGATGAGACTAAAAAATATTAAATTTTATTACATAACAGTGTATCCAACTCATGTTCCTATTCTATAAAAATGGTTAAATCAGCATCAGAACACCGGCCACATGATTGATTATAAGCCAAATAAGCTGTGCTCATGTGCCAAAAGAGAAAAACATTACACATAAACGTGTGATATACAAAAAATATAAACTAAAGTTTCTATAAGGCAAATATCTTAATACAGCTAATACAGGTTGAGTATCCCTTATCTGAAATGTTTGGGACCAGAGTGTTACAGATTTTGGATTTCCTCAGATTTTGCAACACAGTTTTTTCATATACATAATGAAATATCTTGGAGATGGGACCCAAGTCTAAACATGAAATCCTTTTATGTTTCCTATACACTTCATACACATAGTCTAAAGATAATTTTACACAACATTTTTATTAATTTTGTGTATGAAACAAAGTTTTGACTATGACCCACCACAAGAGGTCAGGTGTGGAATTTTCCGCCTATAGTATCATGTCGGGCTCAAGAAGTTTTGAATTTTGGAGCATTTTGGTTTTTAGATTTTCAGATTAGGGATGCTCAATCTATAGAAACATTTGAGATTCCCTTATCCCCAGTGTTTCTGTAACTGCTTCAGTTCACCACTTTGGTATGCCAAAGTGCCTTTTATTGATGATACATATCAGTTGTTCTCTATCTGATTTCACCTCTGTATCTCTCAAGTTCTTTTGAACAGGTTTTCCCCACTATAGTCTCCCACTTTTTGCTGCTTGAATAAGGCAGAGTCTCCAGTGGACAGTTGCTCTGTAAAGTTAGCTGAGGGTTCCACCCATGTTTGGAACAAAACGATCTTTCATTGGAATGTGTGAAGACCTTGAGATAAAACAGCCAAGTTAGTAATGTCCAGTTTTAAACTACGGAAAAGATCTGGATTTGCAGTTGTATTGGAGACTCACTCAAGAAAACTGACATAATCACCATATCAAAATTATATGCAGTTTACACTCCTAGCTTTCTGTTTGATTCTACTCTTTCTTTTATCTATGGTTCCATGAAAAGAGTTAGGGATAATCTACACAAAGAAAACTGATCCCAGGGTTGGGGGAAGGAGAGAAGAACTAAAATACACCAAATGGCATCACAAAAAATTATTTATGTGTTTGTCTCTTCTGTTAAATTATGAAATCCTTGAGGACAAGAATCATGTCTCATTCATCTTTACTTTTCCAGTGTATTTATATTTATAGCTTTCCTGGAACCTCGTGGATGCTAAGTAAATCTTGGTGGGCAGGTGGGTGAGTGGATGGATGGATGGATGGATGGACAAATAAACGAGGAAAGGCATAATGCTCCCAAACCATATAAATGTTGCCCAAACACTAGTGGAATGGTTTGGTAGACAATGAGAAATTAAAGTGGTCATGCCCTTTTCCTTTAATTATAATTAAATTTGAAAAGGAAAATTATTGTTATGCTAGTATTAGAAAGAATGACACACGCAAACACATACAAGCATGCATATGCACAGACCTTATTCTTTATATGTATGCTCTGAGATCAAAATAATAAGTTTTCAAGATGGGTACAGTAAAAAGCTTTGGGAGGGAAGATGTGCAGTAAAAGCTATTCCCAACTTATACTGTCTGCCAGGTTCCGTTGCTTCTGAGATTACCTATTAAATCACAAAGACCTTCTCTCTGTCTTTCTTTCCCTCTCTCTCTCTCTCTCTCTCTCTCTCTCTCTCTCTCGGTAAAATTCAATGGTAGTGCTTGGGAAGATAGAAACAAGGGTGACTGAGAAAGGCTGTGAGAATCATGACAGTTCCACTCTAGCTTTTAAAGAAGGAACTTTAGAAATTTCTAGGGACCAATTTTGTTAATTTCAACCCTGATTACCTGGGCTAGACGTGTGGAATGATTGCTTAGGTTTCAAATGTATTTAGGCTGTATAGAAAGAAGGTTTTCAACATCAGGAAAATAGGTGATTTGGGGAAACTCACAAGTAGTGTAGCAGAAAATACATTTCTCTTTAAAGAAGATTAGATTGTGTTCCAAGAGTTCAAAGTTGTATTCAAGTGCTTTTGGCTCTTTCTCAATTGGTATTATAAAAGTAATTTCTTAGGACATTTCAGGACCACAATGCTCTCCACCCTAAAAACTGAAGGCATCAACTGATGGCAGCGTCCATGCCATCTATTGCCCCTGGGGTATTCTTTCTGAGAAGTCTGCAGGCCTCATTCACCCCAGGAACTGTGTGGAAGTTGTCAGCCTTTGATGAAGCAAAAACAACACACTTCCACTGGCCCACCTTGCAAACCAGCACTACACTATTGTTTTATGAGAGTGCTCAGAGCATGCTCTTAACAAGCAGTGCAGACGTTTCCTGGAAAGGCAACACTCCTGCTACAACAGGTAGGTATTACCTGTTCAGAGTGTGGCCAATCTGTGCACCTGCAGCATCAGCATCTTCTGGGAGCTGGTTAGAGATGCAGACGTTCCAGCCTCATCCCAGACCTGCTGAATCAGAGTCTACACTTTAACAAGTGACTGTATGCACTTTAAAGCTTGAGAAGCAAGGATGTAGGTGACAAAGGAGGCTTTCTGCAGAAACTCCTGTCATCTCCTCCCTTGTTCCCCTGGGGCATTTCCAGCGGTGTTTCATTTAAGGCCTTGAGCTCCCTGGGCCTATATGCAGGCTCTCATGTGCCCAGCAAATGGCCAGAGCTCTGCATTTCTGGGAGGCTCCCCTACCTCTCATGCCCAAAGACAATTTTGTTGTCTAGCTCTGTCTTCTGCTTCTCCTCATCTGTCTGCTGTGGCTTGCTGTGGTCACTCTGAAGATGCCAATTGGAAGAGTAAAGCTAAACGTGGTCAGAAAATGTACTCCATGGATCCACCGCTTCTGTGCTGTGTGAGGAGCCCACGGATCGTGTCTACACCATTGCATCACCTTCATGCTTTCTCAGGGGTCTTGGACCAAGGGAACAGAGGATGCCTGCCCTCTGCTTGCCTCCTCCTGCTGCTTCCTGGGGCCCACTCACACCACCATGGCCACCCTCCTCCTGGACACGCACCCAGCATGGGCTTGTCTTTGCCCTTTGCTGTCCTCTCCCCTCTGTGCCAGCTCCTTCAGAGGATGTCTCCCGTCCTCGCTGATTAAGGGCACATCAAAAACAGCGGCAGATTTACAGGTTAAGAGTGATTTAGTGGAGTGCACTGCAGCCAAATTAATGCTGGCTGTAATGTAGTTTACCTCATTAAACAATGCACACCAAGATCCTGTCTGCTGTAAAACAATTGGTCTCTGAAGCCCAGTATTCATCTTCCAGGGTTGCTGGGAGATAATAAATGGGTAATATTCCAGTGATAATGGTAATGGAGTCATGGCTCAGAGCTAATATTATGGCAAAGTAGTAATTATTTCAACAGTAAACAAGGGGATGGTTGGGCTGCCGACAGAATTCAAGCCTGTTGAAAGGGTTCAGTGAGTCTCCTCAGAGCTGAGGCCTGGGACTGGCTGAGAGAGACAGATTTCCAAGCTTCCACATGCCCTGCTTCTGATTCATAGGAACGGACAGGGATGGTGGCTCCAGGCCTCTGGCTGCAGGTTCCAGAAAGAGCGACTACCATGGATCCGCCCAGCACCCACCTTCACGGGGTGGCCCACAGCCTGAGATGCTGAGAGTAAGAGAGGCTCTGCGAGGGAGTGAGGATGTCCATACACGGGCCGAAAAATGAGACCCCTTCACGAGATGGACTTCTCTAAATTGCTCCTGTTTTGGTGGGTTCGGTGGTCCAAAGGCAGAGACAGCAATAAGCTAATTCTCAGAGCAAGTTTCAGGGCTCTGAGGTTCTGGGAGCCACTGGAAGTCTGAGAGAAACTCAGGAATCACCACAATGTACTGAGATCTGAAAGGAAAACTCTAGAATAGATGACTGTAAACTGCAGACACTGGAAAGACCCTAGTGTGACCGAGACCATTGGGTCAACCTTGACTTTGCTCAGAGGAAGGAAGTGCAGAGGGCAGAGGAAGCTTGAGGGGAGGAGCAAAAGGGCAACATGACATCTGAATGAGCATTTTGTCATTTCCTCCTGTGATGTGCCCGTGTACCAATCATTTATTGTCACGGAGCTAACTGCCCCCAAGCAGAGGCTTACAGGAACAATCTCCACATTATCTTGCTCATGAATCTGGGGTTGACTGGGCTCTACCAGGCAGATGTCTTCAGGGTCTTGTATGAAGCTGCAAATCAGGCTGGGGCTGGGGTCCTCTCCAGGGCTTCTTCACACACAGACTCCGACAGCTGGGCCCCTAGCCTCCCGCCTCTTGGAGGTCTCTCCAAGTGGTCCTCTCCACTGGGCAATCTCAGGGCAACTGGATTTCCTATATGGTGGCCGAAGGCTCCCCACTGAGTATCCCATGAGAAACCAGCAGAAGCTGTGTGGCCTTTTGTAACCTGGACTTGGACAGCACATGGCCTGGCTTCCATCCCATTCCATTCTCCAGGAGGGAGTCACTGCCCATAGTCCAGGGCAGGGGGATTAGACTGCTGCTGGTGGGAAGGTTCTCAAAGAATTCTTGGACATGTTTGAACGCTATCGCAGCCTTCTGGTTCATCTGACGTGTTCTCTGCCTTTCCAGGGCAGTATTATGGTTTCTCTGTCTCTGATTTTGATTCAAAATTTTTCATTGCTTTGTCCACTCCTAAGTTGATTCAAGTACTGGTAAGTCTCACTCCATTGTGTCACCCTAATAATCATTGCTGCTGATGATTCAATGCTCCATTATGCCCATCACAGATGTAGAATAGTTATGCAGTCTTACTTTTAAAGGTATATATGGTTCCCAATTTACAAATGAAGAAGCAGACTGACAAATGTTAAGCAGATCCAAATACAGGTCTGCTTGATGGCAGGTCTATTCTCTCTCCACTGTGCTGTCTTGCTTCTAAGCAAAATCAACTTCTCCAGATACCGTATGAGCTAGTAAAACATAGCCATAACAGTTATTACTATGTGACTATGGAAGAATGACCTAACCTCTCAGAGCTTGACTACTCTAGCTATAAAATGGAGATGAAAATGGTACTTACCTCGCTGTGAAGATTAGGTGTGACTACAGATGTAGAGCACAGGCTTGGCAGAGAATAAATGCTCAAGCAAAGTTAGCTAATGATGTTTTTCAATAACTTAAATGAGGACACAATCATTCTTTAAGTATAGTTTTGATTTTGTAAACAGCCATTTGAATCAAACTATTGTGAATTAAATGAGTTATAAAATTTTATTTTATATATATGAACAGAAGTTTTTTAAAAGAATGACCAAGAAACATATGAAAAAATGCTAAATGTCACTAATCATCAGGGAAATGCAAATTAAAACCACAATGAGATATCATCATACCCCTGCTAGAATGGCTTTCATTAAAAAGTCCAAAAATAATTGATGCTCAGAGAAAGGAATGCTTATATACACTGTTGGTGGGATTGCAAATTAGTACAACCCCTGTGGAAAACAGTATGGAGAGTTCTCAAAGAACTAAAAGTAAATCTACCATTTGATCCAGTAATCCCACTACTGGATCTAGCCAAAGGAAAATAAGTCATTTTATCAAAAAGACACCTCCATTTGAATGTTTATTGCAGCACAGTTCATAGTTGCAAAGATCTGGAATCAACCCAAATGCCCATTGATTCATAAGTGGATTAATAAAATGTGATATATGTATACAGTGGAGTAGTACTCAGCCATAAAAAGGATGAATTAATGCCTTTTGCAGCAATTTGGATGGAATATCCTAAGTGATGTATCTAATGAATGGAAAAACAAACACCGCATGTACTCTCTAATAAATTGGAACTAACCAATGGGCACACATGTGCACAGAGGGAAGTAAAAGTTATTGGAACTCAAGCAGAGGGGAGGGAAGAAGAAGGGGACAAAAACCTACCCAACAGGTACAAAGAACACTATTCTGGGGATGGGAACACTAATAGTTGTGACTCAAGCATTACAAAAATGATCCATGTAACAAAAACATTTGTACCCCCTTAATATTTTGAAATAAAATAAGATATTTTATATATATATATATATATATTAGTAAAAAATTGGATGGATGATTTTTCAGACCAGCTCTAGGGAATTCTATGAGATGTATTTCAATTCATAAAGAGTCCCAGCAATGGGAATCCTCCCCTGACTAATAGGGGTATACTAAGTAGTTCTGATATTTGTCAAAAACACCATATTGTTCAAATAGACTACGTATGTGGAGGTGAATATTAACTAGTTGCAAATTTCCCCAGGGGATTCAGTTTTCAAAACACTAATGATGGGATAAGTAACAGGCCCATATAGAGTTTTGTGGAACGATCTTGGAAAATCCATCCAACACTTGACTCTGTCAGATGTTGATTCTTCCAGTGGGGATAGTCTCCCAGCCCCATGTGGCTCAGCACGAATTACCTCAGCTAATTAATAAAAAACCCAAGGGACTCTCGCAGGGCACAAAAGTTATTGAGTGGTACATAGGAAGAAACAACAAAAGAACAAATAGAGACAAGATAGAATTTCATTCTGATAGTTTTCCTCCCATGTCAGTGCCACCAAAAGTACTAAATTCTAGACAGCTGCTGATTCTAAAATATCACCACCTTTTAATCCAGTTTAACTACAATACAATAGTAAAAACAGTCTAGGGGCTAAAGATGCATGGTGACTAAAAACACACACACACACACACACACACACACACACACACACACACACAGTGGATAATTATAGCCCAATGGGTGTTTGATAACACTCTGTTTCCTACGAATGCATAGGAGGACGCCCGCATTTTTCATCTCACTCAGGGGTCAGAAGATGATTCTAATGGTATTTAATGAATATGGAAGCAGAGATGACTACCTCACATTAGGAAATCCACCATGGGTTGACTTTAGGATCTAGGATTTGTTCTGGAATTTATCCTATTGACAACAATGAGGGAATGGCATGCCTCTAAATTCCGCTAAAATGGAGTCTCGGGATCGCGTGGAGCACTATGCATCACAGAAAAGGTGGCAACTGCGTGAATAAACAGGCTTTGTCCTAAGGTTAGAATTCGCCTAAGATATGGCGTGTTTCCTGGTAGTTTGCCAAAGACCTAGTCTTTCTTAATTCAATATCTTCTCTCTTCCAAGCTAACTTACTGGAATTGAAAATTGAAAATCTATTTGTAAAGGTTAAGTTTATGACAAGATTGTTGCGAATACATATTGCACATTTTGAAAAGTAGCAAAGTTACGAAGAAGAATATAAATGACACCTGTACTTCCAACAGTTAACAATAACCACTAATTAATTTTTTGATGTAAAAATTGCAATTGACTTTTGAAAGTGAATAACAGGATTTCAAAGTCCATCTCAATAGACAAGAAATCTCTATGACAAAATGCTTTTCTTTCATTGCTCAAATCATTATTATTGTAAGGTGTAAAGAACTTTTGAAACTATATAATCATAATGATAGAATTCTGAAAGGTATCTAGGAGATGCCTAAAGAATTCAAAATGAATGTAATAATTGAGTAGGGCAGATTTGACCATGATTTTCTAGTGACCTTAAGGCCTGCCACCTTTGCTTCACAAATGAATTCAGTGCTGCAGACATATTGCAGACAGAAACAAGGAAGGGGGTGGAAGAGGTGGGGCGCGGTACTGGTGATGTGAAACCAGCAGAGTTAAGGGGTCTGCAGTTACGAGTTTTGGTTGGAAGGTGCTCATTAATTCGAACACGCTCCCCCGAGGAAATGATGCCCATCTTTAAGGCAGTACTAGTGAGGGCAGGTTCAGGTACCACCGCAAAATGCCTTATGCCACAGAAACAACAACAGCAACAATATCCAAAAACTTCCCCATAGGTAGAACCACAATCAACAACACTGAGCGTGCTTCAAGCTGACAAGATCAAAGGTCCAGGGCAAGAGCTAGATTTTCGTTAACCCCCAAGCAGAAGTGACTCCAAAAAAGGCAAAGCGGATAGAATACAGAATAGTTTGAAGATCAGGGGAGTACTCATCAGGAGCTAGGCAAGAACGGGCCTTGTTGCAGGAGAGGTGGAAAACCAGGTGAGCCGCAGCTGTCAGGCGCAGCACAGCACCTGTGAGACAGGTGGAGCCCTCGGGGCCACTACTGGGAGAGAGAGAAGGGGGCACCACTGTGAATGTGTATGAGAACTACCCTAGCTGCAGCTTCCCAGAGTGATGAGAAGGAATACCAAGGAAGGCAGTAGAGTCTCAATAATAGTGATGAGAAGTTTCGGGAGTCAGTCTTCATGTAGGGCAGGGACTGGCAAACTGCCCTAAAGGACCAGATGAGAAAGATTTTAGACTTTTCCAGCCATACACAGGCTCTAGTTGCAACTACTCAACTCTGACATTGTAAGACAAAAGCAGCCATAAACAAATGGGCGTAGCTATGTTCTAATACAACCTTATTTATAGACACTTTAACTTCAAACAATTTGTGCATGCCAGGAAATGTTATTCTTTAATTTTTCAACCATTTAAAAATTATAAAATTTATTTTGAGCTCAAAGGCTATTCCAAAGCAGTTGGCAGGTCAGATTTGGCCTACCTGCCCTAATCTGCTGATTCCTAGTGTCACGAAATAAGGCAACGAGAGCTTACACTGGCTTTGAGGTCCTTGAATCTTTTGGAAGTTAAAGATTCTGGCCCAATTCTGAAACCAGCACCAATCCAAATGTCCCCCTTGCCCTGCGCTTCCCCTTTTGGTTCCTGCGCTGCAGGGTTGTGTCCTAGTTAGTGCTCTGCTCCTTCAAAACCTGTTCCAGATTCAACTCTCCCTCCCTCTTGGACTCCATTCCACACAGCAGCAATTGTGAAATGCTTAGGTGAACTTTCAAATTAATTGTGCTGCATAAATAAATGTAAGACTTAACAAAAGATAATGAGAACAAATGATAATTGCTGTTGTTATAACAACGGTCATAAACACGGGTGACATTATTTGCTTTTCTGAGTTTGTGCTGCAAAAAAAGGTAAAAAACGTCTTTGTCTTAGAAGACTGCTCTGTAGCAGGTTCAAATCTCTCCTCTCTGCCTTTTTAATTTTCTTGGCACTGCCCCGGGGAATATGCATGATTAATACAGAACTTTTAATAAAGGACAATGTGCATAACGTGTCCGTGTTTACAAAGCACCTGCAATGTATTGTCACTAATCTGCATATTCTGATCCTATTTTACAGATGAGGTAACAGAGGTTCAGAGAGGTTAATTGGTTTGTTCAGAGCCACCCACTTAGTAATTGGCAGAGCAAAGAGGCAAACCAAGTGTTCCGAGCAAAGTGCTCTTCACTTTCCAATATTCCCTGCCCTCTCCTCTCCTTATGCATGAGCGGGGATGTCAGGTTACGAGTTTTCCTTCCCCAAGTGCAGACCGTAGACAATCAAGCTGCAGCAGTGGCTGGAAGGTGACTTGTCCTGCCCCACCGATGAGCCCACCTCCACCCACGTTCCACGCATGAACGCCGGCAGATCAGTTGCCAGCTTTCCAGCACTCTTTACTTTCTTTTCTCTTTTTTTCCCTTTGATGTTTCCCAACATGGTGTATATCATCAGATGGTGACATAACTTACATTCGCCCCTCCGAGCACTTGGCAAGCACCTCCTTTCCTTTATTCGCACAGTGGGAAGTTTATAGCCAATATGAATTGTAATAGCTCTGACGGGCTGAGTTCTCAGGGCTCTCCAGCTGTAGAGCTCTCCGAGGCGAGACATGGGTAGAGTGACAACAACTCAACATGAAGTTTTTAATTCCCTTTTGTATCTCACTTGGATCTTGAGAGAGGCACTGCTGTGAACCTCCTGGCTCTCTCACTTTGCCTTCCCCTCACTCAGCAGCCACGGAGCCTGGGGAGGGCGGCAGACCGGTCCTCTCCCACTGGGCCGCCCTATCGATTAGCTAGGCAGAGGAGGGAGTTTCATTTGAAAGGAGCAGGAAAACATTCTCAATGCTGATGTTTAAGTATCAGACGAGGACGGCAGCATCTTGGTATTATCAAGGCCTGTGGACAACACTGACCCTATTTCCAAGTTCCTTTTTAAATATTTTTTTTTTGGAGGACACTTTCCACCAGGCAGACTGGTGCCCCAGCTCACAGCTCACAGCTCATAGCTGAATCCACTTAGAGTTATGTGGCTGGACATGACTTACCCAGAAATGACAAGAACACATCTCAATTCAAGACAGGACCATTACACACCAGAGAAAGTGCCTTCTTAGAGTAGAAATAAGAATGTGGCCTTTTGTGCTTTGGTTTATTAAAACTAGATCACAGTGTTACTTTCAGTTACATTTTAGTCATTTTTTGAAACCTTAATTAAACTTCTGTTTCTATCCAAATCAGATGCTGTTAATTGTGAATTTATCCTTTTCCCTGTAAAAGAAAGGATTTTTAAAAAACAATGAGCAGTCACTCCCTATCTCCATCCAATGAACACTAATTATGAGCCTCCCATATCCACCGGCACCTTCCAAGAGGGCTTGACTCGAAGGGAAACTGAGACTCCGGGAAGGGTTGTCACAAGAAAAGGGTAGCCTTTGTGCCAAGAGGTCATTTGAGAATATCATAGGCCAAACTCTGCACTAGAGGACACAGAGTATCGTGGAAAGGCCTTGGAGAAGGTCACTCGTACCTTTGCTCACCACGTGCTACGCTTACTCAGTGTTACAGCAGCGTGCTCAACTTTAGAGCTAAGATGGGGTATTGGTAAGGACAGGGGTAATTACCAACTCTAAAGTTCACTCTCTGCACCACCTTGGATGCCACCACTCTGATGACATTGTTGAGCATTTACTGTATACCAGGCCTGGGGCATGTGTCTATAATAAATGGGTCACCTTGTGTAATCCTCACAAGCAGCCCAGGACATACCTCCCGTCATGGGCCTCACTTTACACATGAGCTGACGAAGGCTCAGAGAGGGCGGCAAAGTATCCAAAGGGGCCGCTACTTAGAAAGCGCTGTAGTCAGAACTCGGGTCTCGAAGTTCGTCACATGGTGCCTCTGACTAAGCTCCAGTCTGCGCCCAGGACTGACTGTGCTAACGTCCACAGACAGACGCAGGGGCTGGGGTTCAAGTCCCAGCTCGACCTCTGACTCGCTGTTTTATCTTCAGCAAGTTATTTAACATTTCTGTGCCTCGCTTTCCTCATTTGTCAAATGTAAGTCATCACAGTATCTACTTCATGGGGCTGCTGTAAAGGTGAAAGGTGCCGATGGAGGCAAAGTGCTGCAGATAACAGAACACGATGAGCCTCTGCTACTCCTGTGTTCATTGTCTTTATTAAGTTGCTGCTGGCCCCACTCAGCACATCCCTCCCCAATCAATCCCCTGTACTCGAATGAGAAGATGCATCAGATACACTGACTCTTGGGCCTGAGCTTCCTCTGCCTTAAAGGCCAGCTTCTAAGTAACTTGTGTTTGATTGTCATTTAAATTAGACACAGAGCTGTAATTAACCTTCCATTGGGATTCTCCCATACCGGCTAAACGACTTGTTCAGAGCGGCACAGATTCCGTGATGGCAATCACAGACGGCATGGGATGAAGGCTGCTGCCCTCCTGCCCGTATGGCAATAGATGAGAATACTTCCTCTAATAGTGGAGTTTTTAGGCACAGAATAATGAGGGCAAAAGAGGGCAAATGGCTACTTGAATGACATGCAAAGACTTGCCATTTATTCCTTCTATCATCAACAGAGTTGATTGCTAATAACCATTCATCTCAGATGGTAGGTCCGTGCTCTTTCCCAGAGCCAGACTTCTGGCCATGTAATGTGAAATGATTTGCAGTAGGGCACAACAAAACACTACATTCTGAATTTATAGACTGCCATGAATTCAGATCCAGTCTAACACAGTTTAGCAGTCAACTTTCCTTGGGACGTTACAGATTCTCCAAACTTTGGTCTTCTCATGGGTAAAATACAGTTAATAGTCATAGTAACCTCATATGGTTGTTAGAGAACCAAATGAAAATATGGAATTATTTTAAAACTTCAAAGTGGTATAAAAATGCCAAGTATACAAATTCTAGCAAAAAAGATGTTCTAATTTAGCAAATCCTTCAGCAGCTGGGAAGATTCATCTTGATCTTTATGGTTAATGCATTAATAAAAAAAACAAGTAATGGGTTCAGAGTGGGCCTCTGGAACCATATTGCCTGGTAAGTCTTGGTATATCTGTGAGCAACTTATCTAAACAAGCTGTCTGCATCTCAGTTCCCTCATCTGCAGAAGAACAGTAATAACACCTACATCATAAAGTTGTCGAGAAAATTGAAGGGTTAACACCGTAAGACACTTAGAAGAGTTGTCTGGAACGTAGCCAACCCACAACAGAAATATTAGACACTATGAGCAGAAAGTGGAGGATGAGATGACAATGAGAAGAGGAGGATGATGAGCCTTCCTCCAGTCTTCCATTTCTCATAGAGTTAGAATCTAAATCATTTTAGGTGCTGCCGTTTCTCTAATTACAGCCATTCGCTTTTTTATGCACAGAACCAGTATCCCCCAGCCTGAGAATTCAGGCTTGCCAAGAGATCTCAGGGTTCCTTATGCTGTCCGCATGACAGCAGTGAAGTGGGGCTCCCATTAAGTGGTCCTTATAACCATGACAACAAGAGCAGCGCCACTCTACTGAAGATGTCATCGCCATGACAACACATGAGTGACCCAAACCAAGAGGCCTAGGAGAGTGCTGAGATGCACAGAGGAGACATATCGACACAGCGAGGAATGTGACCATTGGAGAGCAGAGCAGGGAGCCAGGGACTGGCCAGTGTGGGCGCTCGAAAGCAAAGCCAAACAAAGCAAAATGATGTTGAGGTAAACATTACGGTCACTCTCACTAGGTTGCTCCGAATTCTCAAGAACCAAGGGTGCTGGGTAGAAAACAGAGATGCAGAGCGGGGTGCACCCAATTCTCTTCCAACCCTTGTCCCCACCTTACACAGAGTGCCCTAACAATCAAGGGGCTCCCCCTCTCCAAAGACAGGAGTGACTCTAGGGTAATGGGAACAGTGAGAACAGGTTTATGAAGACTCCGAAGAGAAGCAGTTTGGATGGATACCTGGGAACGCGCCTGCGCCTGGATCAGGCAGGGAAGATGCACAGCCGGTTCACGTTCTTTCTTCCAGGTAGGTGAACTCTCCCTCCTCTCTAATATTATTCAAGCCTAAACACCGAGGTTGTCTCTGTCCTCCCTGATCTAGACAAGCAACACTGAGGCAGCGGGATGTTTATGGAAGTCCCATGGCACAGACCCGTGTGGAGCTGAAGCATTTGCCTCAGATCCCTCCCTCTCCCCCGAGAATAGGACTTGGGCCACGCTTGTCCACATTTCCGTGGTGTCTGATTGGCCCTCCCCTTCCAATCCTTTTTAAGCTTCCTCTGGAAAAAGGGGCTTCACCTGGATAATCATCGTGGGCCAGATGGGGATCCAAAAGTAGGTATGGTGAGAACAACACACTTGAAGTCCTAGTGACAAGGATATTTTGAACTGAACTTACACCAAGCTTAGTGGGTGTAAGGATATTTTGAACTGAACTCACACCCAACTTACACTGGTGGGTCCTAGACACGGAACTCCCGAAGCCTTTAGCTGGTCTGCAGCAGTGTGCTGGTAGGAGGTTATTTGGTTGTGGTGGGCAATGACAGGGCCTGCTATGGCCCTCCTATACCCCCAGCAGCACTGCCTCTGACGGGCACGCGTTCAGAGATGAGGTCTCCTGCCCTGTAGGGGCTGCCATTTTAATGACTTTGCATCTTAGTGAGCCATGGCTGGTTGGCAACTGTAGGGAAGATGATACAATCTCCTTGCTATTATGTTTCCTTTATTTGTTCCATCAAAACAGTTCTGCATGGTAACTGCCACCAAGTACAAGCCTAAATAGCTTAAGACTCCAGAGAGTGTGGGGGAGGATGCTGTTAGCAATGTCTGTATTCAGCAGACTCCTGATGCTACAATATTTTTCAAGGGTTTTTAAATAATTGGGTAAAACCACAAACAGTGTCTGTGGTATGCACTCCTGCCCTTGGTTTCTAGACTGGGGCTCGGTTTCGTATGTTCTCAATTCAGGCACATTGAACTCATTAATTTCCCCACTAGTCTTTTTATGATTTTTCTCTTCTTTGAAGTAGGAAGTCACACAGCTATAATAATGCTTTAAACCAGATCATAAATATTAAACTTACAAAAACCCTTATTGACACTGGCAAATTTTACCCTGACTGTATCTATCTAGCTATAATTTTACAGTTAAAGAGAGTTAAAGAGTGATCTATAAATGTCTTCCTCTGTTTTTTTCTTGCCCACCTTGGTCTGCCTGTCTGAGTCTAAACCATTTGCTTAGCAAGTTCCTGAATCCCTTTTCCCCATACTTGAGGCTGCACTGCCGGTTTCTCTCTATCATAATCAATCGCTTCCTCTGCACATATTGGGCCTCATGCAGTATGTTTCACTGCTATTCCGAACAGGAAGCTGGTCACTTTCCATTATGATGCAATTATATTTTGTTCTCCCACCATCAGTGACCACTGCAGTATGTTTTGTAATAGCCATTACTTGGCTCTCCTGGGATGGCTACTTGGAGTACTCCAGGAATTTTAATCAAGCACCTACATTAATTAGAACCTAGTGGGGATGAGGGAGGTGCTGATTAAGCATCTTTGAATACCTCTCAATTCTGGCATTTGACTGAGTTCAGCCTTTGTAAAGACTCAACCTTTTCAGAGAAAAGAATTTGAATCCTTCCTCCTCCCCACCTTCCGCTCTGGGTTCATCAGTGGGCGTGAAGAGGACGGGGCTCGCTGAACAGCCAACACACCGCGCTAACGAAGCTGCCCTACTGTGTGTTGCCATGGGGCCTGCTGCTTTACTCTGTTGCACATGTTTAGTGCTTGTCACATCCATGTTGGGAAGGCATGATTATCTCTATTTCAATGAAGACGAAGAGTCTAAGAGTCTAAGACTCAGAACTGAGTGCTGATCAGAAAGGCAGTGGTCTTTTCTGATGAATTCCTTTGATGGCCTTGGGAAACGGAGATGATCAACAGTCAAAATGGATGCAAACAGATGAGACTTTTGTATCTTACCCTTTACTCACTAAAATTGATTTTGTTACAAATTATGCATCAGGAAGACTTAATTTTAACTAGGGACCAACAAGACCATATTTACGGTATTGGATCGTTCCTCATTCAACAGTCACTTACAGGGTCTGCAGACGTCTGGTGCGGTACCAGGCACCAGGGATGAAACAAAACAGCATAAGGATGGTCCCTGCTGGCCATGATCCCTTATGTGACAGGGGTGGGTCACGGGCCTTTGGGTACCTATAGAAGTGCCATAATTGGAAATGCATGCGAAGTGCTGTGGGATCTCAAAGAAAGGGGTCACTCACTCTGCCTGAAGAAAGTCATCAGAGGCTTTCAAATTGGCAGCATTTGAGCATGGTTGAGTAGGACTCGAACTCGAACCAAAAGAGTGGGAGGTGGGCAAAGGTGAGGACACCTGGGCCGATGTCAGGTTGCTAGTGTGACTGCAATGTGAGGGGCTAAAGGGGTTTGGAACCAAATCATGGGGACTCTATGTGCCATACCAAGAAACAAGAAGGAAATGAATGAAGAACTTCTTCAGAGAGGTCTGCCCCTGGCCCAGCATGGCCCAGCCAGTGAGTAGTAGGTGAGAATTCAAATCTAGCTGGCCCTGCCTTGGAAGCCCATCGCTTCAGATCGCTGCCTTGTAGCATAGAAACGCAGTCACTGTGGGTCGCCAAAGCCTGGGAGAAGGGCCAGATGCTCTGTAAAGCTCAGAACCACCCCAGTCCTGGGCCTGAAGCACAAGTCAGAACACACTGGATAATTCACACTTGCCCTCAGAAAGCAGATGGACAGAGCAGACACGTCGGCCATTCCCACACAATCCTCTGGGATGGACTAACAGGGCAAAGGGCACTTCTTGTAATTGCTTCTCCTGGACTCTAATACTCCGGCAGAAGACAGGCTGGCAGCTGGCAGCTGGAAGCTCAGGGGACTCCCTGGCTGGACAGTCTGCCCTGACGAGTTGCAAAACGACTCAAATTCCAAGTCCTCCCTTCTTCCTCAGGTTCCTGTTTCTCAGGGACTTAGACTACTCCCTGGATTCACAGCACAGCCACGACTGGAGAGTGACTTTAATCGTGGGGGCTTCCCCTTGGATTACTGCAAAGATTTACAGCCTACATCGATTAATGAAAGCAGCACCCAACAAAAAGAGATTCCAAGAGTTGTCCAGAATTGGCAAAGGCAGATCTTTTACAAATATCTTCTTTTTATCCCTCTCTCTTCATCTCTCTCTCTTTTTTTCTTGGTCCTTTCCTGCCGGGTGGTCGCCATCTGTGGGTAAAGTGGTATCTTTAGTTCCATTTTGTCCTCTCCCGGCCTCCCCAGCACCTGTTTGCTGAGGAAGTTTCTCCTGTCTGCCATTCTAATGATCTCTGTGCCACACGGGGCCCCTGGTGCCGGTGCTGACAGGCCGCTCATTAGTGCCAGGGTGCTGCAGTCAGCCGATGGCACGCCAGAGCTCTGTTTCTGACACTTTTTCACAGAGCTGTCACTGGAGTCATGGCGCCTGCCAGCCCTGGTCGACCTCAAGCTGTGATACCTCCAGCGCCAATTAGTGCTTCGGTGTCCTCCCTGGCTGGGGAGAAGCCTTGTCAGTGTGACAAACAGAAAAATAGGTGGACGGGTGGCAGGGTGAGAGCAGTGGGGGTGGGGAGGGAGAACCGGGCTCGGGACACTGGCAAGAAGAGCTCTCATCCAAGGACCACTTTGCCTCACCAACTTGGTGCTTTGAAAGCTCCGAGAAGCAAGGAGCGGACAGCCCCTGCCCACCGGGCCTCTTCAAGTACAGCGGGGGAACTGGGGCTCCACGTGCTCCACGCTGTGTACAGAGAACGGCTTCCAGAACACAGAGTCTGGCTGGAAGTCCAATGGACACGTGGTTCTGCCCTGATTCTGCCCCCAGGGTCTCTATGTGACCTAGGGGAAAATGTTCAATCCCTCACTCACCTCGGATCACACACCAGGAGAGACAGTGAAAGTAAGAGAAAGAGAGACAGAAAGGCAGGAGGGGAGATGACATTTTTCATTTTTTTCCTACTGATTTCTTTATGTTTCTTTTTCTTTTGTTAACCCACAAGGAGGTGCAAATCTTCACATACGGTTGAGCCACCCTTCCCTTGCAATATCCAGGATTGCTTTAGGAAACCATGGTTGGGAGTCATTGGGAGCTTAGGCACAGGTGTGCTGGGAACAGTCAGACACCACAAGGATCAGGTGTCCCCCAGAAGGGCCAGATGAAGAGCCTGTCAGACGGACACACATGTCAGAAGCGTGATCACAACGAAGCGGCAATGACAGCAGAAAGGAGCTGGCAGGAGACCCACCACCGAAGCCACCTGTGAGCCTTCTCTACTCTTGCAAACAGAACTTGAAAAGGACTCCCCTTCAAGGAGAAGCCAAGCCCTGCCACACCTGGGTCCCCTCTAGGGGACGTCAGAAAGGGCCTGGGGACCCAGTGAAGGCCAAAGAAAATGTCCTGGTGATTTGCCAGCACGGAGTTGCAGCAGGAAACATGCCAGGTCTCCACTGGGAACATCAAAGCGCAGGAGACTTCCTCAAGGATTGGGATAAAGTCTTTGAACCGGGAGAACAGGCAGCCCCTTTGGGACACTGGCAAATGTCAGTGCTTGTTCGCTGAATCCACAAATATTTCCTGAAAGCTTCCCAGGTGCTAGGCATGGCGAAAGAAAGTGAGGAACCAAAGAGAAATGTGTCGCAGGCCCTATCAAATCCCAGGGCAATAAATAAATAAGTCACAAATCAGGATATCTCTGTGGACAGGGCACAGGCTTTACCGAATTCCATCACCAGTATCTTGGTAGGAAGTGTCCTTTATGTAGCCTAGGTGAGGTTTTCGTTGTCAATGTTTTATTTGATTAGAGAAATGTGAGGGAGGTGCACCCAAGAGATGTCTATTAGGGCACTCAGTGATCCCCAATTCTGAATGTATAGTGAGACCCACAGATTAGTGACTGGACTCACTCCTTCACCTGAGTTTCAATTTGGGACCCCAGGAATGTGGCAATATAGGAATCCCAGCCTTTTCTCTAAAGCATTTACAATCCAACAGAAATTGGTGACATCAAAATAGGGCCTTGAAAATACTCTTCTATGAAGAGTGAGGTCCTACACACTCTTATTGAGGAGACACTGAAAGATCATATTTCTGTTTACTTAGTGAAGATGCACAGGAACAGGATGGCATTAAAGGTATTCTGCTGGAGGCAGAATGCCGAGAGTTTAAGGGCCATGCTGAAACGCAACCTTGCATGCCTAGATGCAGACGAAAGCCGAGGCACGGAGTGGCAGATGTGTCTACAGGAGACTGTGGCCCCACGGGCGGCGCAGCTGGAGTAGTACGCTGACACCACAGGGACTCTGGCTGAGGGTCAGCAAACCTTCATGCAGATACAGATGGCTCTTCCTTTGGGACAGTGAGATGGGGCCTCTTCCTCCTGAAAAGTACAAAGCCCACGTACGTGCAAACAACACCTGCACACTTCAAAACAGGTGTGCAGAGCAGGACAGGTGTCTTTAAGAAGCTAGTGCACTTCCTCCTTGAACTCTAGGAGTGATAAGTTCATAAGGGGAACTAAAGAACGCATGATGCCAGTTATCATATAAGGAAAATTATTTCATACGATCAATGGCAGTGCCAAGAGGTAGCTTGGGAGCCCTACCTCCTTCTCCGTCTTAGATACTGACAAGTGACATTTTCTCCATTCGATGTAAAGTGCTACGCAAGGACACTCCCTCTTCTTTCTCCCAAATGGTCACTCCTAGACTTCCCCATATCAAAATACATGAACCACTACTAAAATAGTTAACATTTCTGCACTCCTCTTCCATATAGAAGGTGGTCAAGACTAGAAATACAATTTATATAAGTTTATTGCAAGCAGCACCGTATGAATGAGGATCTACGGAACAAACAGATCCATCTAGGGAGAGAAAATGCAATAAAGTCAGCAGGGTTGCCAAAAGAGCTTAGCCCAATCAACTGCTCATTCAGGGGTTTAATGGGTATGCGTGTAAGAATGATCTTGACGGAAACATGATCTGCCCTCACAGAGCGAAACAAAAGATGACAATAGCTCTCTGCCTTTGGAGCTTCTGCTAAGGTGTACATCTTTTTCTCCAAGGAGCTCCAAGCCTGTCCTAGCCTATTTAAAATAAGCACCCTTTTGGAAATACGTCATAGGAAAAGATGAAGGCGTGACTGCTAAGGGTCTCCAGCTTCAGTTCAGATTTGGCAGTAGCCCAATGACATCTCTGATCTCCACATAATCAGTCACCGCGAAAACAGCGCCCTGGTGAGTTCCAAGGTGATTAGTTACTGCTTGGCTTGTCTCATCAGTTTGAATCCGGGATAGCTAATCTGGACCCACGATCTGGAAAATGCCGTTCATCTAAATGACTCTAATCTGCAGGTAGATTCTGATTATCCTGCTCTTCTTGCCTTGATCCATCTTCTGTTTCCATAGCAGCTAAAACCTCAGTAAAATGGGAGCATCTGGCCCAGGCTCAGGTAAAGGTCCCCTGGGGAAATGCAGCTGCTCTATGGCCACAAAAAGGGAAACAAAGGACTCTGAGACACGGTAGCATGAACAACAGCAAGATGAACCAGGGAGGCTCAGACATCAGAGGGGGACAACAAGTAACTGTGAGCAGGAGAGAGGGAGAATGTGGAAAGGAATGAAATTAAAGCAGGAGCACTGAGGAGGCTGTGAGAGAAAGGGAAAGCACGGAACAAAAATGGGGACAGAAGAGGCAGAGCAGGGCAGGACAAAAGGAGATGAGCAGAGGGGAAGTGGGGCAAAGAAACACCCAGAAAAGGACAGAGAGCTGAGTGGCCAGAAGAGGGAATGAGAAAAGACATTAAACAAGAGACAGGGCCTGTTGACATGAGGCAAAGGAAGTCTACCCTGATGATAAATGTTCTGCAGATTTTAAAGGCACGGACTGCCCTGGCGTCCGAGAGCACTAGGGACTCCGCGTTCAGCAGTGATGAATGGCGTGTGCCTCGGACTCGGAAAGTCTGTCCATCTGGGTGGCCCCTACTGTAGAAGTGCCCTGAGGCCATTCTCCCTCGCTAATGAGCTGATGTGCAGCTGAAGACCCCTCCCAGATTTCAGGCCAGTCTATTTGGAAGGTCATTTCAAATGGAGAGATTGGCAGAGACGTCAGTGGCTCTCCCTGATCCCTTTGTTCACAGTGAGAGTGTCAACAATGGCAGCACAGGACAGATCCCAGGAATTCAGGCCACACACAACTGAAGATTTCATGCCTTCTCTAAGACCATTGATCAGGGCAAACTGTCCCTGTTTGAGAGAGGAAATTCAGTATTCGGGGTCCATTTGTAGTCCTATCCTGATTTTTTAAAATGTCCAAATGTAGTGGCTACTGCAATACAAGGCCACCTTCAGGAACAGAGGACGTATGCCCCAGTGGACAGCCGTGCTGCTGGTGGACAGCCCTCAGCTGTTGGCCCCTTGTGTGGATTTTCTCATGTGAAGAGAGTTGCCTGTTCCACGGTCACATTGGACCTTGCTGGGACAGCCTAAATTCAGACTGCTGTGCAGACATAGAGAACAAGCCCTATTGCCTCAATAAAGGACACTTTGCAAGGGTCCTTCTAGCTTCAGAGCTCCCCACACGGTCAGCTGAGATGTTCCACTGAACTGCATCACAAGTTCACTCCTACCTCCGCCCAACCCTGCTTCTCTTTCCTCCCTTCCACAGGAGATGATCCCAATAGCATTCCCTACTAAGCTTCTTTTACACCAGTCACCTTCTCGGAGTCTGCTTTTGGGGCACCCAACCTGCAACAAGCAACCATCACCACTAAGGTTCCTCTAGAATCCTTAAACCTGCACTACTCAGCAATATACCTACCTTCATCCACCCATCCATGCATACACAAGTATACATACACAATTACATACATACATTTCACGTCACCCAGCCAGACGCAATGGAATTAGGGACTGCTATCCATGTCTCTGCTCGAATGTCCCCTTTTCAGAGGTCTTCTCTGACCGAACCCCTTGTCATTCTGTCAAGGTATGCTGCTCCTTTTTCTCACCCTTATCAATTGTATTGTGCACTTTTTTTTGTTCATCTGCCTCATGAGGATATGAGCTCAAGAGAGCAGAAACTTCTTTTTGGTTCATAGCTATGTCCCCCAGTGCCTAGAAGAGAACCTGGAGTCTGCAAGCACCCAATAAACATTTGAGAATGAATAAAATAATTTTATGTTCCTTGTTTCCAAATGAAAGCTAACTTAATCATAAATAGCATCTGGTCTTTTAAATTCTAAAGGTTTTAACGCCCTATCCATGAAAGCACAAAACAACACTTAGTCTGATCTACATAAAATCTGAACATTTAGATAAAGTAAAATTTTGCAATTTAGTCACACATTAAGTTGTATTGGTAATGTAGGATCAATCAGAGTAAAACAACAAAACCACAAAACCAGCTAATGACCAGATTTTTGGCAACGCTGAAGAGGCACAGACTTGGAGATTTTCCTTTTAGGAATATGGCCATTTAAAGCTCTCACTCATCATTATGTGTTTGTGTTTTCTCTCTCTTAAAACAACCAGCTGAGCAATGCCACCGCACAGATCCTTCCATCATCGAACCTGACGTGTAAAGTTCACCCGGAGTATCTTACCACCATTGCACCTAGAAAGAACTGGGATTAATTTCCAAGGGATTGAAGAGATACTCAGGAATGATTTCCAGAATCTTAGAGGATACGCCTGTCTTGCAGAGAACACCAAAATTCTCTGCAGAGCCATTGGCATATGATCAGGTTACAAAAAACATAGAATTCCTTGGACCAGGTAACTGGCACCATAATCCCCACCCATGGCCAACGATTCTCCCATTTCCTCTTATGACACAATATACCAAACTGCTGCTCTTACCTTTGGGGGAGATGTGTCTCCAGGTAACTGTAGGCTCTGGTCTACCTGTTGCTATGCAGGTGAGGCTGATATTGTTCCCTTCATTAATGGAGATATCTGAAGAAATCTCTACAATTTTGGGAGAGACTGTGGAGACAAAACAGACAGGAGGGAAATGAAGATCCTGCTGAAAGATTTCTTTGTTGTCTTACAATGGCAGTCGGTAGAAGAGACCAGAGACTCAAATATATGAACTGCAGTAAGTTAATGATGAGGAATTATTGGAATTACCTTAAACATGAAAAATATCTTACCTTGAATCTAGCTTCCACTCGCTCCTATTTAAACACAAAGTCAGGGAGTCTGAATGGAAACAAATTCCATCGCAATACTGCTATAACTATCTCCTACCTCCTACCTCCACCCTCTTCCCACCTCCACTCTCAGCCACCCACCCCGACACAGCCCCGTGAGTCCTTCACCCTGCACCCAGAGGCATCTTCAGATGATGCGATTCTGATCCTATCACATCGCCTCCCGAACAGCCCCAGTGGCTCCCAGTGCCACACTGATCACACCCAGGCTCCTTCCCCTGGGTAGGGGCTGTTCAGAATCAGGAGCCAAGCCATGTTTTCACAGCCCTCCCCAGCGACTGCACCTCTGCTGACCCCCTGGTGTCCCCAGCACATTATGCCCTGTCTGGTCATCATGCATTTCGATCTATATGGTTCCTTATATCCTTCCTGGACACTCCCAGACATCCTTTAAGTTCTGAAATGCAGTTTCTTTGTTGTAATCTTCCCTACTCTACACTACTCTGCCATTCTTGACAAGACAAACTTATTGCCTCTTCTCCATCTGCGTGCCCAGAGCACATTATATACACCTGACGGGGACTCAAAACAACACCAGCCATAAACACACTTGGTTTCTCCTTGGCCTGTCTCTCTTTCTCTCTCTCTGTTCCCTAAATTATTCCCCCCAGGGAGGGAAAGATTCATCCTAACGGATAAAGTTAACAGAAGAACCTTCACTTCTTTCCGTCTTTTGTTTTGAGCCAGGCTTCCCTTTGGAAGCTTCCATTCTGTTCTGCTCCTTCTTGTGCTTGCTCGACAGGAGCAGTACCCCACAGGAACAGCCACGTCCTGCATTACAGCCAGCGCGCATACACCTGTTTCATTCTAGGGTCTGGTAGTAGGACCTCACTGCTGCTGCACACTCGAGCCCGAGTCTCCTGTCTCAGCTTTACCATCAGTAAATGTGATGTTTGGATCTCTATGTGGCTACTCATTTGTCTCATTTGTCAAATAGTTTATAATTCAAATGGATAAAGTAAGGGTGTCATTTATTCGGCCTCCAAATTCCAATTCTAAAACCTATCCCACCATGTTACGGTTATTTGCTCAGTGTCACTCACCCACCAGACCATGAGCTTTCTTATGGTCGGAACCATGTCCTTACTCATACTTGTATCCACAGTAAGAGCTCAACAAATACTTATAGGATTGAGTTATAATGGTTATTGAAGGGAACCACCTTCCCAACCTGTGACATGTTTATAACCACTTCAGAGTTGGGTCATTAGCTCCTATTATTTCAGTCCTACCAACACTGGTTTCGACACATTAGTTTGTGGCAAAGAAAGGGGCCCCTCCATGCAGCACTCTTGTGTTGCTCCAAATTATGTTCTTTCCTTGAATACGTATTCCTCAGAACCACACTGTGCAATGCCAGGGCATATCACCCACCCAGGACACGGTGTGATGAGGCCTGCGGAAGAACCCAGGGAAGCTGCACGATGACGTTATTCCCCATTCCAAGGCCAGAATGGGACACTCACACTAAAATCAGATGGGTTTGGAAATTTCAATATTGGCCTTTCTTCTACCTGAACCATTACTCACTCATTCCTAGTTCTGCTGGGTCTTGTCCTCCATGAAAAGGGGGCATTTTGGAGATACTTAGCCGCCTTCTGTTTCCCTCCTTCTCTGCTATTCTCTTCTGCTCGTGTGCTGCATCTGTCCAGCTGAAGCACTCATTGTTAATAAGCATATGCTGCCCTTTTGTGTCTTTATAGCTGGACCCTTGCTACTGACTTCAGTGCTCAGATCCTTTTCTCTGACTATATACAACCATTAAAATTGTGCCAGGCCTGGGTGAACTGCCACCCCTTTCATAAGGCCTTCCAGGTGATCTCCAAGAGGATGTGACCTCTCCTTCCTGGGGCTCCCAGTAGCATTGTGGTACCTTCTTTATGGCATTTAAAGTGAAATCCTTATGGTACATGTGTCCCACCTTCCTTTCTATGCTGTACATTGCCTGAAGATAAGGTATTGAACGGGAGCAGTACTCATCTTTTGATTAATACGTTTTGCTGTCCTAAATAGGGTGCCTTTCACAGAGCAAGCACGAATTAATCATTTTAAGATTTCAATCTACATTGAGCTTCAGATAGAGAGGCAGTGTGTGTGTGTGTGAATGTATGTGTGTGTGCACATACGCACACATACCTGCACTCTCACAGGTATCTGGTGGGACAGAAATAATGGGGAGTGGATGTGGTAAGGGTTGGAGAGAGACCACTGGCTCTACCATCTGGGACTTTTAGGATATAACATTGCAATTTATGGTTGTATCGTTTTAAAAGCTAGATTAAGCCTTCCAGGACAGAAAGGTAATTGATGAGTTAATGACTGAGAATTTGATTTGCTGACTGCCTGAAGGGTACAAACTTCTGAATTTTCTTAGTTCTAGAATCATTTAAACTGATCGTTGTGGAAATAAACACTCTGATGTATCTTGTTCCCCAAGTATTAACTGAAGCATTCCCTTCTCAGGCACCACTCCCCCAACTCATACATCTGCCTGGTCCCTGCTCCTGCCCATTCCTGGCACCCGCACAGCCTTGCCTGCTTCCTGGAGGACAAGCTGCCTGCAGAATGTCGTGCTGGCCTTGCAGACACTGCTTCAACTGTGCAGGTAAGTAATTTATTGATCTGTAAAGCACTCTGAGATGCTCTGCAAGGGATTATGTCACGCCAACGCCATGCAATAAAATAAAAAATGATGGACTTTGTGAACACAGGGTGATTTAGGGTTTGTAGTTGGAAGTGTGCTTAAAGTACATTTTAAGTGGAAATCAGACTGGGTAATGAATTACTCTTGCTTTGGAAGGGCTTACTGGGAGTTCATTTTCCTGGCTTCTTACATGATAGCTAATCTGCTAATCATACACTAGAGAACAATGCACAGTCCCCAAGTAGGATAGAGGTGGTCTGGGCCAGAGCTGTTAGTGTAGTAAGTATATTAAATAAGACAACTGCACCTCATGGTTGGAGGAACCATCTAGAATTATCTCCCCCCACTAGCAATTGGAAAGTGTCCAACTCACGAGGTAGAAGTTGGAGACATGCTTGCTGTCCTTTCCTATACTGCCTAAGAGGACAGCGTGTGGGAGGCAAACTGCCCCTGGATGAATGTGAGAGGCAGACCATCCATGGCATAAAGCTGAAGTGGTTTGACCAGAGGTGCAACCCCAAGTATCAGAACTAAATTGCATAGTGCGTAAGATGCTACGGGGTTGAAAGTAACATTTTCTAGGAGTCAACTTCTAGCACATTGTCAGTATTCAAAATTAAATGAAACTGATAAGGATGTGCCATGGTTTCAACTAATCCATGCTCACAAGGAAGCTTTTGGCCAAGTGTGAGATGGGTTACTTATATTTTTATATTGCTTCCATGGATATATTCTGCATCTAACTCATTCTCATCATGTGGGCCGTTGGAGACATATTAGGACTGCTTTCCTTGATTTCATTCATGCACTCTTTCATTCAATCCTTTGTCAATATTCACTGATCACTTTTCATATACTAGCATCGTACTAAGCACTAGGAACATAAACTAAGTAAGACACCATCCTTGTCCTCAAGTAGTTCAGTCTAGAGATGTAGAAACAGATAGAGAAGACCAACCCTTTAATGTATTGTGACACAGAAGGATCAATCAGGAGTTATGGGAACAAAGGGGACAGACACCTAAGCTAGCATATGTGATACCTAAGGTAAACCCTAGGAATGAGTAAAAGTGAATCAGGTCTGGGGAGAGGAGAAGGAAAGACATTATAGGCAAAGGAGACAACATAGATAAAGCACTATTGGTAAGACATAAGGCCAGGCACAGTAGCTCATGCCTGTAATCCCAGCACTTTGGGAGGCCACAGTGGGAGTATTGTTTGAGGCTAAGAGTTTGAGACGAGTCTGAGCAACATAGCGAGACCCTGTCCCTACAAAAAATAAAAAAAATTAGCTGGGTGTGGTCATCCATGCCCATAGTCCCAGCTACTTAGGAGGCTGAGGCAGGAGGATCACTTGAGCCCAGGAGTTTGAAGGTTGCAGTGAGCTATGATGATGCCACTGCACTCCAGCCTGGGGCAACAGACCAAGACTTTGTCTCAAAAAAGGAAAATAAATAAATAAATAAATAAAAATAGAAAACATTTTGTGGCAGGCATGATCATTAATAGAAGACTTTAGAGGCTGGGTAAAAAGTCATTCAACAGACATTTTGTAAACACCTACTATATACACAATTGTGTGCTAGGTATATGAATGGCATACAGAAATATTCCAATTTGCCTGGCTCTCCATGAACTTACAATCTGTTTGGGGACCCAGTGCCTAATAAACATTCCAGAGAGTTGGATAATAAAGCAAAATATGTTAGAAATTGTGTGTGATTGAAAGTGAAATGAACAGCA